>JANHQD010002787.1:7327-44319 GCA_024721195.1 Marasmius sp. AFHP31
CTCATCCTCCTGGAGCATATATTTTATCTTCAACCACGCGGTCTCTCTATTCCTCTATGAAACCGAAGGAGAAAGAAACGGACGACACCAGCGACAGCCAAATCTCAGCGTCGCAAAGGAAACTGAGAGGCTTCAAAGCTACTCCAAGTTAGGTGACTCTGTGGTGTGTTTGTCTGTACCACTGGGAGCACCGCAAAGACGCTCGTTCATTACATTGACCAGATATTGAACTAGACAATGCTCCGGAATAGAAGATGCACCGCTGCAACGCGCAGCTCGTATAAGTGGCTTCCCGCAATTGATTTGAAGGCTACTGGCTCCAAGGGCATCGGATACAGGATTTTGCGACGGTGTGAAGAGTCCGTGTACCAACAATCGCAAGATCACCATCAGCGAAACGCCATCATTCGTGCTAAACAGCCCTCGATATCTGGGTTTTTGAGTCTCAACGCCACCACCTTCTAACGACCGGCCGTTGTAAACATCGCGAGACTATCCACCTGCGACCGATGAGCGCTGAGCGTCACGGTTCTATATGCACAATACACTGCCGAAGCTCATTCTTCTTCGCCTATATATCAGATAGCTCCCACATTCGAGCTTCTTTCTCCAAATTCCTTCGGGCTTCATGTTCATGATTTTTTTTTGGAACGCGGCAGAAGAGGCGGTGCTGAATCAAGTATAAATGAACGTTGCTGAGGAGCGCAAAGTCAAACCTCTTCCTCCTGTTGATGTCTTTTCTGCGATCACTCCGTCTGAACTTATACGGTGGGTGCCAAAGCGCTACCTGACTCTAAGCCTAGTAGCTCAGGTGATAAATTCAACCTCAGGCTTCATTTTGGCTCTCGGGATATGCCAGAACGGACTGACCGCTGGCCTTGCTCCAGCCGCCATCTGGGACCGAGGGGACACCCGGGACGTCCTGTCAAATGCTAGCCACTTTCTCGGTCTGTATTCTGTGCTCCTTTTTTCGAGAAACTGACCCGCTCAAATTTCCTTCGCAGCGTATTACTCATCCGCAGCCTCGATCGCGTCGTTCGGCACTTGGATCTGGGTCAGCGTACTGTACGCTACATCTCTTTTACCTTTCACTCTCCCCCTCACCAACGCTTACGGGTTCATTGCGACTGATAGCGTCGCCTACAACGATCGGAAAAGGTCTAATCACGCGTTGGCACGCGCGTTGCCCCAGTTCATTTCTTTCACGGTTTTCTCCGTGGTCTGGTTGAGTTCGTGCTCAAATTGCTCGTGTGATCAGCCGCCGTACTCACGGGCACCTCCCGTCTAGTTCTGGGGATCTTGCTCCTTAGCGAAACCAGATTCTCTTGCCCCAATATGCCTGGCCCTGAAGCAAGGATCACGACATGGTGTGCTATATCGATAACGACCGGATCTCTTGGATTGATAATGTCACTCCTGTGTTCGTATCTTGAATTTGCAACTCGTGTGTTGATCAGCAGAGCCTAAAAATCTATGCTAGCTACTATCGCTGCGGCGATTATCTACAGATCTGCTCGGCAGTCACCTCTGGGGCTAGAGTCTCCAGTGGTTACGCAAGATGGCAACGATCCTGGTCCTATGAAGGGAAGGCTGCCCACAGCGACCAAGATCCGTACTACGTTATATTGTAAGTACGATCCGTTGATGGAAATCTTCGACGAGTCTAACCGCTGGGGGCAGCTCTTGTCATAATCTTCGGGCTTGCCGCGACTCCCATCGGGATGATCCACGTCATATCCAGTTATGAAGCTGTCCCAGGTATGCTACAAGATCAACTTACTGGCGGAGCACCAATTATTAACATGGTAGACAGAGGCCTTTGCTTCGTTGTCCGTTGGACTCGCGACTATAAGCTGGATCTGGGCTAGTGTCCTGCAAGTCCTGCATTGCCTGTCATGTTATCGGGTTCGCAACTGATGGGACTTTCCTACACCCATTAGCCTTTCCTACCATCGCCGACCTTCCACGACGCGCACGTTAACTCGAGCGTCTACTCACTTTTACACGATCACCACCCTCGCCGTATTAGAACTTGGTGAGTTTCCCTGTGAAGACCATGATCGCATGAATTATAACGGTATCCTAATCCCCTTCGCGTAGCTTGTGGAATCATGAGTCTCTCCCAAACAAAGCGCTCAAAGTCTCGCGGCGGGACGCAAGGCTTATGTGAAGGGGTCGAAATCGGATGGTGTTGGGTGCACGGAGTGAATGCAGGATTGACCTTGGTCCTGTCGTTGATCCGTGAGTTTCTCTCGGATGCTTTCTTGCTCCACCTGTCCTTAACCGGGTCTTTTCCCAGTGTTTCTGTGTGCTGCCTACGTTTACGTGCGTACCAGGAAGGGTGGTGGAAGCCTGTCAAGGAGCAATGTGGCGGAGTTCGATGGGGAAGGCCCTGAAAATTTGAATCGAAACGAGAACTTCAAGATGAATGACTTGCGGACATGAGGTGGTTCGTCATTCGGACTTCTATAAAACTTTTCAATGAAGCATATGTTTGCTAACTTTGGTGACCGGTGGGCCGGCGACTTGAACTTACACCCCTCGGGCATCGCCGCACTCGTAATTCTCTACTTTACTCCGTATGAAGGCTCCGAAGTAGGCGCTCAGCCCCTGACCCCACTCAGCAGCCCTGAAAGAGAGATCATCTCTAAATTACGAATCAACGTTGGGCACTATCAACGTTCCGTTTCAATTCTTCGGTAACACCATGGTCTTCCCACGGCGCCACTTCCCTCAAATGTTCAATTCAAATCCGAAGGATGCCTTTTTCCCCAGTCCTTGTAAACCCATACTTCGACTCTATTGCGAGCTGGGTGGTCGACTGTAGCCGAGCTATTCCTGATTGCCGTTATGTTATCCCGAGGCGCAGAAATTTCCGCGACGGAGTCTTCGGTCTTTGCGGTTTGTGTCCTACCACTATGTATAGACCTATGCTGTCAAATTTCAAGGTCCCCGCTGTTACTCCAGGTCGCCCATCTTCACACATATTGTTAGTGGGAAGGCTTGGTGACTTACAGAGTCAATTGCAAAGCCTACGGTTTTTGCGCGATCTGAGGGCCATCCTGGATTGGTCTACGCCTTGCCACAATCACGGTGTCTTCCGATAACCTTAATTATGTCTGATTTGGGTCGGCAACGAGTGAATTCAGGCCTTAAATACTCTGAAGCCTTCTATCTAAGTCCCCCCCGGTTGAGTTACCTTCAAGTTTCGCGCACCATGGGAATAGTGAAAAGAGTCAAGCCCACACCTACCCCTCCAAAAATTCAGACCACGTTGTACGGTGAGTGGTATCGACCTCGGTTTCATCATTCTTCATCTCTGGTTCCCAAACAGCTCTCGTTATCTTGCTCGGTATCGCCGGGACTGCGATCGGGATCCTGCATACTACCGTGAGCCACAACAGAGCGCCGCGTACGTTGCCCATACATGAACTCAAGCACAGTCGAAGTATAGACTAACCAATACTACCATTGTAGAGGTATTTGCTGGGACGGGCGCTGGAATCGCGACCATCAGTTGGGTCTGGGCTGCTGCTCTGTGAGTTTCCATCGATTACTGGGTTTCTAAGCCCCAATCTTGCGAGGACTAAACTCTGTTGTGCCTACCAGGCTCACACGCTGCCGCCTGGGCCCAAAGTCTGTGGAGACGATGCCCCCTCGAGTGTCTTGGACTCGTCTCTGGATCACCGTTGTCCTTGCCATATCGGAGATGGGTGAGAACGGCCTAACAGTCGAGCAGAACGAGCTTACTAACGTGCCCTTTTGAAGCATGCGGGATCATGATACTAATGGAGACACTGCTGGAAGGCGGTGGTTGTAATACAGTAGACGTTAATTTCTGCTGGGTCCCGGCAATCGATGCGGGAATTACATTTACCCTCTTCGCCCTCAGTGAGTTGAAACCTTCATAGTAGCCAACCGCGGTTTAATCTGACAATCGTGATTACAAGTGACTGCTTCTGCCATCTGTATCTACGTACAGACCGCAAAAGGAGGCAACCGCTCGTCGCAGAGGCAGGTTGACGAGGTTGGAAAGCGAGGTAACAACGAGGAGGCAACATACGGCTACAGACCCGATGTGAGATTATCCGATTATGGCCAGTTCTGGTTTGTAGGTTCAACCTAAGTTAGTAAACCCTGGATTCCGCGTGTCGTGTAGTACTTACTAGTAACTAGTACCAGCAAAGTTTTTACGAGTCTCGTCTGCTATATGTAGTGCCGTTGTAGCGCGGATCATCAATAAATACTTCAGTACGGTATCTGCGGAACAGTGTTAACAATCTTGGTTCGAGTCGTGATGATCATGAAGGAGCAACAACAAACGAGTCGGAAGTAGGTTTAGTCCATCGGCTGTTGCAGCCGAGCTTCTTTGTTCGGGTTTTGCCGGGATTCCCGCGAGTCGAAACTACGGTCTAACTTGCTTCAACACACGCGATATTCAATAACGCAATACTAAACTTGACAACTTCAGACCCGCAAAGAGACAATTAGTGGCGGATGTTGAACGAACTTGGGAGTTAAAGTTGGCACGGGGTGCGTTTGTCGATGGTATCATGGCTTTGCTCGCTCAAGATCCCGTGGGATACAAGCTGAACCGGTCCAGAGAACCATAGAAGCATCCTGGAACCCGGAGGAGGAAGAGTAGTGTATGGGACGGGCGACAAGAACTGCTTTGAAGGAGTCAAGACATGGCCCCTACCTGAAAATACATAAACTCCAGCTGACCGTTTACGAGGCGCATACACTTCTTGAACTCGTGCCACCATCACGCCACCATCGCCTGAGAGCCTCCTTCAAACTTTCTTTATCTCCGTCATTTTTGCTCTCTACAAGTCACTACACTTCGCCAATGTCGACCGCTGTAAGCGTGACTACTCTCAGTTCCCAAAAGACCGTCAAACCGAAGAAGAAACTTGGATTCATCTAGATTGATTGACCATGGATGATAAACCCCGCATTCTTCGCCAAGCTCTGCTCTGTAGTACTTCGCCCCGCCTGTTCAGGCCAAAGCCGAAAACTATCACCACCGAAATCAAATGTAAAAGGGTTCTCGATATCACCGAGCTGACTATGGATCTCGAGAAACCTTCTAAGCCTCAGAAATTCAGAAGCAAAGCGACCCTACGCCCAAAGTGCAAGCAGGCCGTTCAGCCCATTGAATATTCGCATTGGCTCCTTTTCTAGTAGCTATCTTCCTTGAGCTCACCTCCATCACTGCAACAGACCACACGAGACATCACCCCAAATAGCTCTCAAGCTCATCGCTAGAGTGCAGCAAGCCGAATTACCATTCTCCCTCTGTTCTCGCCTCCCACGCACATCACGACTACAAACAGACCCAAAATCTCCTCGCCCCTTTCTTACTCAACGCAGAACATGGTCTGAGTTCTTTCCGTCAGATGGGTAAGGTTGTTCTGATATAGAACCCGTGGTCTTTCTGTTCGTCTGCGCAAGCAAAAACAATTCTATAGCTACATGGGGTTTTCATCTGTATCCTACAGCTAACAAACACACGATATGTCACGATGCAAAGCCAAGATGATGTGGTGAGACTTGAGAGCGAGGTGCCGGCGGACTTCATTGAACACTTGTTGTATGGGAGACTGCTGTTGTCGAGGTTGTCCGCTCGATAGGAAAGACCGGGCATAATTTGATACATACATGCCTCGAGCAAAAGGGACAGGACTGCCCTGCTTCATCCGATAACGAAGTCGTCGTCGGAGAAGTCGCTTCCGTCCTGCCACCCAGCCTCCTTCAACAATCTATCCCAAGGTGAGGTCGGTTCATCCATAATCGGCGGTATCGGTACATTCAGTGAACCTTTAAAATGTACCTGAATAACATAGTCGTGTAGTATTGGGTTGATTCTGAAAATGATGAGCGATACAATATTGAACAAAACAATGGTCCGCGATACTCACACTTCTCCGTACTCAATGCACACAAAATGGGGTGCTCCCTCAACCTCTACCATCGACACGTCCACCCCAGCATCTTCCAGGTGCCTGACTAACTCCTCGGTATATTCCAGGGGGTAACAAAGGTCCCTTGACCCATGTATTACTTTCACGGGACACCTGATTCTGGACAGCTCAGACGTGCTGTGTGTTCTCCGCCTTTTCATAAAATCGAGAGCCAGTGTCTTGCAAACGTCAAGAGTTGTATAATTCCACCGTTGTGTTATAAAAGGCGCTGCGACCTTCATGATCCTGTAAACTGGCTGTTCAACAGGGCGTGCTTAGAGGGCGCGAGTAAAGGTACACACGCTACGGCGAGATCTGAGTGCGGGCCGTCCGTAAATGCAAACTCGTTTGCGCCTTGGAATGCTTCAGCGATGAGTTCTGTGTCCACCGTCGACGCGTCTGGGAATGCGGCTACGTAACGTTCGTAAACCTCCTGATGCCCCCCTGCAACCTCGGGAAGCTATGGATTGATGGCGGAAAATGATAACGGGTAAGCATATGTTTTGACATGAGGTTGATGCACTGGCGAAGCAGCGAGCGCACCTCTTTAAGGCAGAGCTGTGAGACCAGGCACAAGGAGAGTGTCCTTTCAGGGTGGGAGACGGCGAATTGCAAGGCGATGGTGGCGCCTGTCGACATACCAAAAACGTGGCAGGGCGGTAGCTTTAGAGCATCCTTGGAGGCTGGTCAGCGGGGCGAGGAACGCTGGAGATTGAGAACGACGAGGGATAGTCACCATGAGTTGGGCCACATCATCCGCAGCGTCCTCTTCGTTATACGTTGATGGTATTCTGGGGCCGGTCGTTTCTCCATGTTCTCTTAAGTCGTACGACACGAGATTGAACCTACGTAGACGCGGATCTGCGAACTGGGCTATATGAGGGACCGGTGAGTGGATCGAGCGATGAAGTTTATCAAAATGCTCACAGTGATAGACTGACTGGAGGCAGTAGATAGGGTGTATGAAGAAGATTATTGGTAGACCGGGGCAGATCGTGTCCGCGTCTGAAGAGTAGGGAGTTGAAATGGTATAATTGTACTTGATTGTGCCATGTGGTGTCTTGTAATCGACGAAGGGCATCGTACCAGACGTTTCCAGGGAGAAGTTGGGGGGAGCAGTATGCTAGTTCAAGGACCAGTCTTCTGCTCCCATGGTTTATATCCGTATGCGCCGGTTGATGTCCATCACAGATCAAAGCCTTGCGGGTCTGCCGCCTCGTCGACTGACTCCCTTTTCGCTCTGTTAAATAGAGACCGGATCTGGGAAGAGCGAGCTGTCGTATCAATGGACGTTTCTGCTCCCTGTCCCCGCCGAGCACGACGAGGGTGGCCTCGAGGCCACAACTACAGCACCATCCGACAGCAACGCTCGGGATCTGCTGTAGCTCAACGGGCTTGTCTTTGGTCTTCTCTTGAGTGGATGTCATTCTGGGGCGCACACAAGGTCAGATATGGTCGGATCTCGGACACTATCGTTTATAGATAAGGTTTGAGGAGAAGTTGCATATGCGGGAAGGAGCGGGGAACTGTGGCGGCCAGTGGCAGGTGCATATGAGGATTGTCATGGTGGGCCGAATTCAAGCTTGTTCAAAGCGCTAGGCGGGTCTGATGCTTTAGCGCCATCACTATGGACAACCAGATCGAGCCCAGACCGTGAGCACTGAGCTTCCTTGAGAAGTGTGAATGGATGTCCGAATGTAAGTGCGCGTTAAATACAGTGATTCATATACCCTACGCAATGCATATAATACTACAACCCCCTCGTATAAATCGTACACACTAACCATGGCTGAAGTGGAACTTAAATCCCTGTCCACCACCGCCCTGGGACTGCTGGAAGAACTGTGCAAATGGATGGTCACCGCCGGGGAAACCACCGCCGAAACCACCACCATGTCCAGGGTAGCCATAAGTGAACGGCGAGCCACCACCTCCAGAAGGATCATTCGGGTCATCACCATTATCGAATCGTGCGCGCAATTCTGTCAAGTTAGATAGGTGAGTCCTGCACCAGGTACAATGCCGAATAGAACATACCTGGATTGCTCAAGACTTCATAAGCTTCATTGACGGCGGCCATTTTCTGTTCACTTCCTCCCTTGTCAGGGTGGGCAATCTTCGCCGCCTTCCTGAAAGCTTTCTTGATAGTCTTCTCATCTGCATCCCGGCCAACTCCGAGAACCTTGTAATAATCCTTCCTCTTCCTCATTTTCATCGTCTTCCTCGCATCGCTCAGACGTCTGTGCACATCTCTATCGCTCCTGCCGCTAGCCTCAAATGCCTTCTCAAGTAACCGAACCGCTTCCTCTGCCTCCGTATCATCGTCAGAAGCCAGCAAGAACTGTGCCTTCCCGACCAGACCGTCGATATCGTCCTCGCAGTCGGTCATCTTCAGGAGCTCGGAACAATAGGTGTTCGCTTTATTCTGATACGTTGAGCCGGATGACGCAGAAGCAAGGTTGGTGTAGGCACGGCACAAAGCGCGGATCAATGTTTGCCGTCGAGGTGAAGAGAAGCGAGGGTCGGGAAGGGGAATTTCCTGGTCTTTGCCCAGCTTCGATCGCTTCTCTGGGGGTGCCAGAAGGAGCTCTCGAAGAGTATTAGCCTCCATCGCTTCATCAAACTTCTTCAACAACTCCTTCTCCTTGCCCTTCCCAGACTCCGTCAATACTCCGACCGCTCCCCGCCAATCTTCCTTCGCAAGCAGATCATTCAACTTGTTATACGACCTCTCGAATGCCTTGGCTTGTCGATGTAACGAAAGACAGGTCTTGTTGTCGGGATCAAAGTGGAGACATTGCTTGAGAGGGTTCAGAGCAGCCACGCCTTCCTCTGGCGCAGGAAGGAAGAAGTACGACAAACGGTACACCTGTACGTGCGTCTTCATAGCCTCCTCCGCAGGCAAAAGACTGGCCAGTCGTGTGTAATCGCCAACTGCGCCGGCCACATCGCCCGAAAGCAACGAGCACTCCGCACGTAACGAACGAATCGATATTGAATACGGGGAATAATCTCGAAGGAGTGTGGATGTTGATTCAACGCATGCCGAAGGTAAATGAGCTTTGGCCTCGTTCTGTGCCTTGGCAAGAAGTTCCGTCGCCTCATCAACTTTGGTTTGCAAGTCCAAAGCATCTTGCTTCGCGGTTGAGGAGGAAGTCGATGGTGATTCTAGGTATGTTGTGAGGGTGGATTTAGCAGCAGTGTAGTCGCCTTCTTTGAGATGAATTCGAGCCTTCATGAGAAATGCATTATCAAAGCTGTTTCCTGTCAGTTTCAGGACCTTGTCGAAGTCGTCCAATGCTAGTGAGTGCCTCGAGAGGGATAGGTATGCTGTTGCCCGTTTGTAGTACAGCAGATAGTCGCTGGGGGACTGGTCTAATCGAAAAGTAATGACATTAGCAGAGACTTTGGAAGTGACAGAGTTCATAGCCCACCTATCGCCTCCGTATATACGTTCGCTGCCTCGTTGAATTGTCCCGCTGAGAGTAGCGCATTAGCTCGATTAATGAGGGGTAATAATCCTGGCGGGTATAGTCCTCCACTGCTTCCTGCACTATTTCCTTCCACAAGAGAGGCTAGTGCAAGCAGAAGAGAAAGAGAGAGAGAAAGCGCCGGAATGCGCATCGTCTAGAGCTCCAGCGAGCAAGATGGTGGTTATGGAACAAGGTTTGGTAGACGCTCAAGTTGAAATTCTTCGAACGTGTAACGGTTGCTATATTAGGAAGGAGACACGTCGATAATTCCCGCGCTTGGACCATTTACGCGTCTTGCTAGAGAACCCCCACGTCACCCTCGATCGGCAAGACTCAATGCGACGTGAAACGGCCCTTATGATTCTCCAAGCACTCAAAAGTACACATTACTGAAACTGGAAAGGACAATTCGAAGTGGGGCGTTGAAACGAAGACCTCGAATATGATGACATGAAGGTTCTCTGAGCAGTATAATCTGCTGAAGGGAATCCCCGTTGCGAAAGGCGAGAAGAGCTCGATATGACACTTCCGAGCAGACGGACTTCTCGAGACAGTCTCGATGTGTTGAACTTGTCGACCAAATTCCTCCCTTGGACTGTTTATCCCTTCCTGGACAGATGGGGCGGAGCTACTCAACTCGAGAGACAGATCCAGCCTCCGAGTCGACGTTTCCATCGGGCTAGCTCTTGATCTCTAGTTTCTCTAGTACATAAGTTGATGACTTGATCCAATAACAACACGGCGCCTATTGGTTATCGACAGGAGAATCGCGTCAAAGTCTTCGTCGCATGTACGACCGCAATCATGCGCATAAGAGGCGTGTAAGTTCTATTTCAGTTGAATCTTTCACCTCCT
This sequence comes from Marasmius sp. AFHP31, assembly GCA_024721195.1. Lineage (NCBI taxonomy): Eukaryota > Fungi > Basidiomycota > Agaricomycetes > Agaricales > Marasmiaceae > Marasmius > Marasmius sp. AFHP31. Next base: position 17,619 of record JANHQD010002787.1, read on the forward strand.
TATGTATTCCTCACGCATTTTCAGTCACTATAGCCGCTATAACCATAGCACATATCAACCCTAGCTTTGTCCATACGATTGCGATACACATCCTTCACTATTAGCTTGAACCGTCTGTACCAGTGGCAGACATGTCGTCCGGTCGACAAACTGTTCAGAAGGCTGTTATCTGCCTGACACTTTCAGTGCACGGTCTGCTCGTGATCCCCCACCCTACCTTGGCAAGCTACCGATAATTGCGCACGCACGTACCGCTTCATGGACCGCAGATAAACCAAAGGATCGCGGGCGGCTCATATGGACGCCGCCCAAGGCGTGATAGGAATCTAGTCTTTGGTCCCCAAATTCTACCCCAGTTCGATGGCGGCACATCGAATGCAGCCAAAATTCTATCTGCGGGACGTAAGCGCAATAGCACTTGCATGAAGATCGTAATGGAAGTCAGTTTGATAAGAAGCAGAAAACGGAGAATCAGGCTGACGCCGCGATCCCGCAGGGAGGGCGAAATCTAGAAAATGTGATAATTGATACTTGGCTGGTGAGTCTCCACGCTCAAACTTCAAAGTAAATCATGACCCGGTCCCTGATAGGACTAGGATCAACAGGTACGGCTGACCATCCTCCAACGAGGGCGAGGCTGAAGTGGTGTTCTTCACAGCAACTCAGGTAGACCCGCGCCGGCCAACCCACAATTTCATTCAGCTCACAGCACGAGCTGTCAAATCCTAGACATTCAACGAGCCTAGGAATAAGAATCGGGGCCGTCGTGTTGGTGAATTTGTTGCCAGGTTTAGCCCGAGGCAATTAACACCAAGAACAAGTGAGAAGTCCGTCAGCCAGCGGGGATTCGCAACAAAAGCGGTAGCCATCTGTACGGATCTCCTGCGGATGTCGGCCGATATTCTTCAATCGTGAGAAACCATTCCTACATATACTCACCTCGACCACTTCAAGGACTCATAGGTCTCTCAACTCATTCACCGCGGTCGCCTTCCCGTCTATTCCATGACATTTTATTGGCTCGGCTATTCTTGAGTATAAAGCGGCGAACGAGATCCATTTCCTCGTCCCTAGCCTCTGGCCTACCCCCTCCTCCCCGTAACTGCCTTTCCCTGCGACGATGGGACTCCCTGAGCGAGCAAACCAGGACTCCGGATCGGATTCCGAGTCGACGGTGCGGCAGAACAGCAGTGGCCCAAACTCGGTGAACTTCGAGCGCGATAAGATTGATTGGAACGCCTATTACGAACAGAATGCTGGAAAAAATTTGATCGTCGATCCTGAGTAGGTCGTAATGTTACATGATCTCAGGGCTCAGCTAACAGTGATGGGTACCCAGGGAAGCGCGGGCCGAGTTCGGAGAAGCAGCAGCGTCCACTTTGAAGCTATCCCCCGATGGCACCAAGATTCTGTGGCCTCAGCCCTCGGACTCACCGCTAGATCCCCAGAACTGGAGTGAACGAAAGAAGGCCTTCCACATGTTGGTAATCATAATGGCAGCTATCGTTCCGGATTTCGACAACGGAATAGGTATGTAAATCGTTCATTCACGATACTTGATACTGATCTACCTAGGCATTACCACGGTGTTCGCAATGGCTCAGGACTTTGGCACCACGCCTGAACAGCTCAACAAAACGACCGCAAAGTAAGTGGATCTCTGATCTAAGAATTCTCTCGTATCTGATCAAAAGGGTGTCGAACTCTTAGTTGGGCCCTCTTCGTGATAGGTCCTGAATAACAACTCAAATAAGGTTCTCTGTACTCATGCGACTCCGCTTAACCATAGGATTCGGAGCCTTTTTTTCGGTTTGGCTTATCAACCGTTATGGACGCCTTCCTGTCATGTTCTGGTCTCAAGTTAGTGGAACGTCCGTATTCTATTCAGTCGACTAATGAACGAACAGATTCTTGCTCTCGTGTTTCTCATTGGTTGTACCTGGTCTGACAGCGTTGGCATGTTCGGCGGTGAGATCAATTTATTGGGTTCCCCGCTGTGTCGAACAACACTGAGACCCTTCCATCAGCATTCCGTTGCCTTTGCGCTTTTTTCGGGTAAGAGTGCTCCCACCCTTTCTGTAGGACACGAGACTTATGGGATGCTCGTAGTGCTGCACCGCAGATCACAGTACGCAATCTCATCAGAAGCTTTCTTCGCATTGCTGACCGAGGACTAAGGGTCTCTACATCATTTCCGACATGTATCCTTTCCATTTGCAAGCAAAAATGGTCCGTTCAGCCGTACCTCCTTCCGTGATTTCGTTAAGAATCGTCGATTCCAGGTTGGCATATGGACCATGGGCTTCATAATGGCTGTTTTTCTTTCTCCTTTTGGTGAGGACACCCAACATTCTCCCAACTTGAAGAACATAGATCCTGACAAGAAAACAGCATTCGGGTTTCTCGTCGCTCACAACAGCTGGAGATGGGCTTACGGTATTGGCTCTATGTATGGCGGTGTGGTCTGCGTACTTATCGCTTTTTGCACGGAGACGTACGTCGCTGTTTGAATTGCGTTTCCCTATGACTGACTTGCCCATCCCTACGGAAAGGGTGTTTGATCGACGAACGAATTCAAAGATACCCCCACCTGGAACTGGACTTCGGTACCGCCTGGAGACCCTCGTCGGTATCACCGCCCTTCGAATGGCCAAGTATCGCGCCTCATGGAAGAAGGCCATACTCCCGACCTTCAACCTGATGTGGAGGCCCCATATGTTCGGAATGATGGTTTTCATTGTAAGCTAACTACCACTCCTCTTTTGAAAAGACTCTACTTATCTCGTTCAGAACGTCGTTCTCGGGTTTGGTATTGGTATGACTGTAAGTATGACTTATCTCGTCCCTCGGCTCACCATTGAACATTGTTGCTTCAGCTCACGAACGCCGTATTCTTGGGAGCCCCGCCGCCGGTAGGCTTTGGTTGGAGTATTACTGGCGTTTCTGGAGGGTACGCCACACCTCTTGTGAGTGATATTTCTAGCTCTCCCGATGGTCTTTCCTTGAGCTATACTCCTAGGTGGCGACCGCTATCGGTACAGTCCTCACCAAGTTCGGCAACGATTGGATTCTGGCATACAGTCTGAGACGCAACAAGGGAGTTTTCGTTCCCGAGGACCGACTCTGGTAAGTCAGGCCTCTACACTACGAATGAGCTGAACACTGAAATGGGTCCTGAAGGATATGCTACCCAGCAGTGGTGCTCTATATGGCTGGATTCGTCCTTTTGGGCTACGCCTTGGAACAGCGTATGCATACCGTGGCGGTGGTTTTCGGATGGGGTATCGCTGCGACCGCGCAGATGATGGCTACTGCCCAGATCTGTGAGTATCCCCGGTGTTTCTTTGCCGCCTTTCGAATGACTGATGGTTGTTGCGGGTAGATGCATATTGTAATGACTCCTTCTCCACCCTCCAAGGCGAGGTCAGTGGTCTTCTGAACTTGGCTCGTTCTCTTGGTGGTTTCGCTGTTGCATGGTATCAAATCCCATGGGTTATGGCGTATGGCGCTGAACAGACGTTTGGATGCGAGGCAGCGTAAGTCTTCTGACTACCGTCTGGCAGGCGATACTAATGAAATCACGTTTCCACAGGATTGTCGTTGGTGTGTTCCTCATCGTCGTACCTGCGCTTCAGTGGAAGGGAAAATTCCTACGAGTGAGCGCAACATTTTTGGATGGAACACGATCCTGACGCGTTTCCGCAGACCAAATTTGCTATATACTAAATGCTATATACTAAACGACGTTGAACTCTCAAAGTAACGACCAGTCTACGTACCGGTTGGTAGATTATCACAACACTCCAGCAGACAAACTGGATAATGCTTCGGGTACTTATTGCCTTACGCTAGGACATGATGTTCACGCACTGTAAATATAGTATACACTACGTGCAGAAGAAGATTCGAGACGACTTACGACTCGATTCTGGTAATGCCGCGATGACTGATGAAGCTGAAGGTTCAGATGGACCGGTAGTACTAGCGGCGAATCCCGCGATTTAACAGACCAAGATACGAGTTGGTCGACGTCGTACTTAGATCTATGTCGTTGGCGGTGAGATAATCGGCATTCGATCCTAATAATTGAAAGATTGTTGGATCGTCTTATTACAGCAGGAGACTCATCTTATTCGCTGGTTCGGGTAATGCCGCGGCGACTGACGGCCTGATGGAGACTTCCGGATAAGCACCCACTTCCTGTTTCTCCTCTCTTCGTTCCTCCTCCTCCTCAAGATCCAAAGTCTAGTCTTCTTCCCTTTCTCTCGAAAAACTGACTCAATGCCGAACTTGCATTCCTCTTTTTGCGACCTCGCCTATCCCTCAGATCACACCGGCAGAGCTCACAGGTTGAACGTTCAAGGGCTCCACTCGAATGTTCAACGGATTTGCATCAGTCGAGAATTGAGAACGTCAAACTCTGTGAACTGAATGCATGTACAATTGTGTTGATGCTGCGGAGCAGTGAACTGCAACTTCGTTGGACATGGAGCATATCCCTCGATCTCTTGGCTGTGGGCACGGCAGTGCGATCATAATTAGAAGGATCCAAGTCCAGTCTCCAAATTAGTCGGCGATGCATGGGCATTTGTGCCCGAAATGCAATATATAAACAAGGCTGGTTATACCTTAGACTTCGAAGCGTATCAACCCTTTTCCCTCCAACGTTTCAATCTTACGATCATGCCCTTCATTCGATCGCTCCGCAAAAATCTATATGGTAGGTAGCAGGGGTTCTACAATGCCAGCCTTGGAAAGCTCATCGTTTCGATTACACTCAGGATGGACTCTGGCTCTGGCGATATGTCAAACCGCTCTCACTACAACTCTTTCAGCGACTGCTGTGTGGCCTCCGAGAAAAGGTTTTTCATACTACTCAGGTTTGCCAGAAGCCAGCCACCACGTCGGTATGTCCAAGAACCCTTCGATTTGACCTTCTTATGCCAAGTTTGTTGGGCAGCGTATTATGCCTGCGCCGCTGCCATCATATCCCTCCTAACCTGGGTATGGATTAGTGTCCTGTGAGTCCCAAGAATTAACTCGCTCTTCCCGTCTTCATTTGACTGACTTGCGCACATAGCCTTGCCTACAACAACCCACGTAAGGATGGCCATACACTGGCAGTGGCACTGTGTCATATCATTTCTTTTGGGGCCTTCTCTGCACTGTGGCTCAGTAAGTACTCATCGGTGTCGATAATCACACCCACGAAGCCCTTCTTTGACCCGGTCGCCAACAGTTCTTGGGATAATGCTGCTTAGCGAAACGCGATTCTCTTGCCCCAATATGCCTGGTACAGAAAATATCATTGCGAGCTGGTGCGGATTGACCATTACGACTGGCACCATATCGTTGGTATTATTCTTGTTGAGTGAGTAAAATCATTTCACATCGTTTCAGCCAGATCGATATTGAATATCTCCATACAGGTACCCTCGCCGCGGTCGTCATCTACTCGTCGAGTCGCAAATCACCACTTGGGCTACGATCTCCGGTTGGAGCCCAAGACGGTAAAATTGATCCTGGCCCTCTGAAGGGGCCGATGCCTCGCCCAACAGTCATCCGTACGGTGTTGTATTGTGAGTCCTTCTGACGTCCTCATTTCTTCACTAACTCAGTTGTCAATGGTGCAGCGTTATTGATTGTTTTTGGTATGGCGGAGACCGCATTCGGGATCTTGCACGCCCTGGCAAGTCTTCAGGAGAACTTCCGTGCGTAACGAATTGGTGTCCAGGCAGACCGGGCTTACCTTTTCTTCCAGAGACGATCGCAGGTCTGGCAGCCGCCCTGTCAACCATCAGCTGGGTTTGGGCGAGCGTCCTGTGAGTATCTCGTCCCCCGCGCCTTCGCCATCTCGAGGACAAAATTAACTCTCGGCTAGCCTTTCCTACAACCGACGGCCTTTCTTCAAGCGTACCCTCACGAACGCAGCAACTCATTTTTATACACTGGCTACCCTTGCTTTAATTATGCTCAGTGGGTTTTTCTTACGACCCTTGCTCTGAAGAGAGAGCTAAAACGAACTAGTTATCGGAATCTTGATTTTGGCACAAACACAAACCGATGATGGTGGTCGATGTGGCGGTGGGTCCATGTCGTCCGATACTAGCTGCTGGCTTCACTACGTCGACGGAGCAATGGCTTTGGTGTTGGCACTCACCCGTGAGTCAATGATATTTATCTACTTACTCCCGTATGGTCTTCTGATGCGGCGAATCAATGGACAGTGGCAGCTTCTGCTGCGTACGTTTTCATCAGGACGAGGAGTGGAGGTGGAACTTTGTCTCGTTGTAATGTCGCGCAATTCGATGGAGAACTTTCGGACCCCACTCTTCTTGACAAGGACAGGTCGGAGGATCCTTAGGCTGAGCGATCGCCACATGAGTACGATATTCATGCCTTTGATGAAGTTACGGGATATAGACTGGTACTAAAATATTCGATTTGAACGCTTCTCTATTGAACGCTTTGTACTATTGTCTTCGTCGTCTAATGCCTTACACGATTCGGAATGAGGTGATATCTAAGATGGAAGTGATCTCGCCAAGCGGGCCTCAAGGATCCTGGTTTCAACAAACAGATTTAGGAATACGGCCATACTCGACGAGCTAGAAGTACCGCCATATCGCCCGAAACGTGCCATTGTAGTAGTACAAGGATATTCATTAATAGATTACGAGCTCTTCCTACATGTGTAATGGATTCATACTCGATACAGAATGCGATGAACAGAACGAAATGTGAGAAGAGGAATGATGAAGTCACAAATAAAACTAAGCAAGATTCAATAAAGATCGTAGGACGGGGTAACTGGTATTCAGGTATTGCATCACTCCGACTGGGGTGTCCACCTCCTTCCATAGTTGATCACAGTCTTCAAGAAGTACCACCTCTACGTTTCCGACTTCCCCTAGCATTAGCCCTGGTCTTTACGCCTCGAGTAGGAGGAGCTCCAGCGTGATACTCCTCATCAGCACCCAAGGCGTCCGAGCCTGATAGGTCATTTGAAGTTTTGACATCCATCGACGCCGGGTCCTCCAATTCCACCTTATCAATCTTCCTTTTGCTCTTCCTCGTCGTAATCTTGACACCGGAACGTGCACGACTCTCACCATCACTATGTTCTTCATCACCCACACTTGTGTCACCCTCCCCGTCCATCATCTCTACATCAGCCTCGGGTTCGGTTTCGACAACTCTGGCCTTCCCCTTGCCCTTGCCTTTGTTCGATGTTGTAGCCCTTCTACTTGAGGCACTCGTTGCTTTCGAAGTCGTTGTCCTCGTTCTCTTCTTTGGCGCTTCTTTGTCTTCCGCGGGTCCTTTCATGACCGGAGGGTTGTCCTTCGTCCGTTTGTTAGCCCTCTGCGCTGCGCTTCTGGTAACACGTCCGCTCTCCTCGACTGCTTCATCTGCTGGCTGCGCCACCTGAGGTTGCTTGGTCCTTCTCGCCCTAGAAGAAGCTCGTGCTCGGGGAACTGAAGGGCCGGCTTCGGGCTGAGCCTCTTCCGTACTTGCACGACGACCTGAACCGATTGTTGATCGGATGCTCGAAGTTTCCAACTCAGAGTTGACATCCATTGGGTCGTCCTCTTCCGGAGTCAAAGGGGAAGTGGTGGGTGTCGGCACATCGACGTCCATCTTCGCATTATCCGGTTGCTGCTTCTTCTGTTGCTGTTTGGGTAGAATAAGATAAGACCTCCATCTCACACGACTCGAGAACATTGACTCACCTCTCTCGATGCTCCATCCAACGTATTAGCCCTTCCTAGGTCCCGTAACGTAGTCGTTCGACCCAACCCACCCAACGTCCTCGTCCTTCCCAGCGTCCCGGTGTTCATACCCAATACTCTCCCACTCCCATTGTTGTTGTTCAACTCGCCTCCACCTCCACTTTTACCGAAAGACTCGAAAAGAGATTCGCTCTTGTTTGGATCGTTGTTCTGTCCCTCCTTCTTCCCAAACCCAGTAACCCTTCCCCATCTCTTGACGTATTCACCCAACCAGATCCAAACATCACCGGCACGCTCCCCCAAAGCCCGACGATACTCTCTGCTCGGCGGCTTACCAAATCCAAGATCGGTATCCTCAGCGAGCGCCAAGTAGTACAATTCCGCTGCGAGAGCAGAAGCAATCGACTTCTTCGGCGACGATTGTTTGGCCGGAGAAGGGGGGTCGGCTTTCGGAGGGGTGGGAGGGGGTTCCGTACGCACGATGGGTTCACCTGATGGCGGAGAAGGCGAGTTTCGTGGGGTCTTGATCGTTCCACTCAACGTCACATGCATCGACTGTGACTGTTCAACTGGCGGAGAAGGCGAGGGCGAAGCAGATCTCTCTACCGCGGCCTCGGGCTCCGGAGACTGCTGAGGCGACTCGAGAGTCCCGCTCAATGTTGCGTGAATACTCTGGGACTCGACAATCTCCTCCTCCTCGTCTGGGACGGCTTCGGTTTCAGGTTCAGGTTCAGGCTCAGGTTGCTTCTGGGGTTCCGGCTCCTTCGCTTTCTCCTTGCCTTTGGTATTCCGTGGGGAAGGTGGGCTCCCCCAGACGGCCCAATACGGATATCCCACTTCTCCTTTCCCCATGTACCCTCTCTTGCCGTCCTTGAATTTCTCTCGTTCTCGCATCTCATGAGCATGAAACTCCTCCCAATCACAAGGGAGCCATCGTTGATGTGCCTCCTCGTCAGTCACCCACTGAATCTCGTGTAATCGATAGAGGACCCTCCCAGGAATCGGGGCTGTTCGTTTCAGCTTCATCGTCCGAGGTGCAAGTGGATTACGCGGCGAAAATGATGGCAAGAGGGGTGTCTTCTCCTGATCGGAGACAGTTGGTTTAGCTGAAGATGTAGGCGGTGTGGACAGGGTCAAGGATTCGGTTCGTGGTTCTTCATTGAACAGTTTGATGCCGGTGAGTGGTACCCGTTGCTGTCGCCTAAGAGGTTGACCGCGTCGCGGAGACGACTGGGCAGGCGACTCGTTCTGGTTCTGCGCGGGTGATTGGGATTGTCGGATTTGGTCTTCCGTCCGAGTTCTCTCTTCCTTGTCGTCATTCTCTTCCCACACCTCTGTCCCTTGTTGACTTAACTGATCCCATTCGCGACTTCCACGAGCCATAAACCACTCGTACTGGGCCATGGCATCTTTCGCGAAAAACGCTTCTGGTATACGTGAGGGTACACTCAACCGGCTCGTGCCCGAAGTAGAAGCGAAGTCGGTAACCGTGGGTGTTGACGTTGACGTAGACGGGGTGCTTGGGAAATTCTTCGCAGGCGGGTTGGAAGCGTAGTCAATGACCTTGACCTTGTGCACGTTGTACAGGTGCGCATCAATGTCTGGTCGTTCTGCATTATCAATGTCGAGTTCTGTGGGCACAGGCGAAGGCGACCGACGCGCCAACGATAGTTGAGAGGCGGTCTGGACGTCCTCAAGTCGATTGGGATAAGTCGTTGATGTGGAGGTTGACGTTGTCTTCGACGATGATGAGGACGTGATTGCGGGAAGCGTTGATGCCGGAGCCAACACCCTTGTCGTTGTCGGTGACGTTGTTGAGACCGAAGACGATGCACGAGGATTTGAGATGATCTCTGTATTGTATCGTTGAAGAGTACCTGGATAATCGACTCTTCTTCGCTTGACTGCGTGCCCTTCGACTGTGCTCAAGGTGACTTGAGTCAAACTCTGGCTCTTCTGACTCTTCAAGGTCGTCATCTTCCAGGCCTCAATTCTTGTTCTCGACTTGAGCGACCTCTTTGGCGTCACACTCGCACTCCTTCCAAATGCACTCCGTGTACTATGGTTTGAACTGCTGGATCCCATAGTCGTGATTAGATGTATGAAAAAAGTTATTGGAACAGCGGAACGCACTGTGGTCCTTTTATATTCCAGCCCTCCGTTTATGTAGATTTTCTGAGCGTGAACGCTGTGTAGCCGTTGCTCTGAGCAGAGCTTTCGGGGATGATGATGGCAGGAAATGAAACCAGTCAGGACATCGCGTCCTAGATAATTTGTTGATCAAGGAGTATCCGAAAACGGGCAAATGCTCCCACACGCTAGCCGAGTTCCGGTAAATTACCCTTTTAGGACACAATGACTCACAATCAACAAAGGCACCGCCACACCCTGCAACTTGAGCTCATGCCGAAATCTCCGCGCGCCAGCCCTCGAGCTTCAATGGCGATCTCGCTAAGTCTTCGAGGAGACCTGCGCCTAATTTCCTATACTTACATCCTAGAACGCGATTCTGCAGGTGCTCCTTCGACTCAGCAATGAAACGGAATCATCCGGAGTATGCCAACCCGGGGGTGAGGACAATGCGACTCGCCATCATTTAATTCAATCTCGCATTGAAGCCTAACATCACGTCGCAGTTGCATGGTGCCACCATACATGCACGCTGTATTAGCTCAACAGAGTCACCCTCCCGCACTTTTCCCGCTCCCCTCGACGTGACTGCGCCCCCTCTACATATTACTTAGCTGTGCTAAGCCTCGGGGATGACTCGAGAGCCCGCAAAAGGTACATTGTATTACGCGCTATAGCCTGTGCGCCTCTGGCAGTCTACTGCCAAGTCTAGCACATAAGTAAACAAGGTCGCTGTGCTAAGGTGAGTGAAACCATGCATAGTATCATTCTCCCCACTAGTACTTACCTCCCGATCATTTCAAAGTCTACGCTTCAGCAACTAGACTGACTCGCATCCGGAAACCCTACAAAGGCACTCCGGATCTGTAGTCAAACGGAGACCAGAGTCGTCAAGATGTGAGCTGTCCTGTCCCGACCCCCTGTTGCCAGGCGAGAGCATGCTCAAGTACTCGAGTCATCAGAGGACGGACCCTTTGACGATGTCAGTTCCTTCGTCTCGTACCTCAGGCTCAAAAGTTCGATCGGAACGTTTCTACATTCTACTGGAAGCTCCCGAATCTGCTCCGTTACAGCCCTGAACATTCCTTTCTTCCCAGCCTCATTCAGCCTGGGGATCATTCAAGTCACCTCTGACGGCAAATCTATATATACATCCTCAAATTACTCTCGCTTATCTCCCGAACAAACTTCTATCTCGTCTGAACACCCAGACCTGCTCGGAGGCTTTCGATATCGCTTGGTATTTCTGTGATATACCTCAGGCTCTCCATTCTCGTGATATCAGACCGTCAGAGTCACTTTTAATCTTCGGGACTTTTGAGAAGAGAAGGATGAGAAACGACGGGGAACTTGGTTATGCGTTCGTATGCAAGCTTAAAGACGTAACGTCATTGATGAGCTGGACCTCCACTCTTCTCGAAGTTCCTTGCTCGACCAGACTTCGGTCAAATGCACAAAGTCTGAACTTTATACCGTTTGGCATTCCTCAGTCATGGGTCATGTTCACTACGAAATGGTAGTTTCTGGAGACGCGGACGACCATCCGAACGACGCAGCTAATCTTCTTGAGTCCTCCGGTAGGTTCCAGCAAACTTCACCGGAGACTCGCGACAAATCCTCTCAACGCAAAATGACTCCAGCCCCAGCAGGAAGAACGGGATCAGAAAGCTACTCCTACAAACCAGAACATCGCAAAATAATACACAAGATCTACACTTATCCGATCCCAGCTATCCAGATCCCACTTATACAACCTGCCTACTCCTCCTAGCCTTAATCGTACTCGACCTATCCAACGCGTTCTTCAACGACTTGACCGTTTGCACGATTTCACCTTTAGATACGTTAGATACAGGGGTTCCATTTCATTTAAAAACACAAGAAATTCTCACCTGCAGATTTCGAATTCTCCGCCTCAAAGTAATATCGTTTGTCCCCACTAGCGCGATTGAGCACAAGCTTGAACATGTGGGGCGACTTGTTCGACTGTTGACACTCGGAGATACTCTTGATATGGAAAGAGGTCGTCCGGCCGCTATCGAAGACTCCCTTTGCTGCTCTGTTGGTAGTAGGAGGCATTATCTGTCGAAAGCAAGTTCAGAAGTCAGGAATGTAAAAGAGAAAACAGAATCGCTAACGTGGAGATAACCGCCATCTATAGCCAATGTCTTTTCTTGCCGAGTGACGAGCATAGGAAGCTTTCGGTACACCGTGTATTTCTTTGAAAGCAAGATAGTCAATAAAATAAGACCTCGCGAAGGAAGGGGGCGAAATAGCAAGACAAACCTTGTAAGCAGTCCTATAATCCAGCGGTACCGCCAACTTGGCTTCGGGGGCATCCGACATCCGCTTCAATATCGACGCTACAATAGTCAAAACGAGTCAGCCTAAAACCTCGAAAATCCACCCTCCTGCCATGAGGCGTACGTACCATTAGGATCCGTCGTCCTTCCAGCCCTGAACACGTCGACGCCCATGTCTGGTAACGAGCTCCTCTTAACGAGATCCAACTCCCTTTTCCCCTGCAGAGAAGCCACAGTTCTGTCGAGCGGCACGAAAATCCTCAGATCGGAGAGGAGCAGCGCGTAATCCGACGGGCTGTTGGCCATGCTTCGCTTGCGACAGACAGCTTCAAGGACTTCCTGCATGTACATGCCGGAGGATCTTAGAACGTAAGCGTGAATCATCAGCAGAAAAAAAGAGGGGACTGAAGACTCATACACCGGGATAGTAGTCATGAAGTGAACCGCATCGGCTTGATCCGCAATTCTAATCCTCAAAAACATCTGTGGGCCTTGCGTGGAAGGTCCTAGTGACGTCGACAAAGGAACGGAACCGCCTAACCGAGGTCTTCAGATACTGAACGAACTCGTTGATCAAGAGGAACGTACCCAACGCAGATGCTGCAAGCAAACTAGCACTCGTACTTCCAGGACCACCCTGAGCCAACGGCAGATTCAGGTTGGACGCCGACTTGTCCCCCGACGGCTTCTTGACCTTCGTAGGACGCTGTATCTTGCTCTCCAATATCTGATTCTGCGCAATCTGCGCAGGAGTAGCTTCGAGCACCGCGTACGCGTCCCCGTTGAACCTGGCAATCTTCCCTGTCCTATCAGGTGCTAGAACCACGAATGTGAGTGAACCCAAACACCGACTAAACTGACGGAAGGAGCCTTACGAGGGAAATCATCATCAACCTCTCCATCTTCCTCCGCAATCCTCATTATCCACCCAACACCACTCATCCTCACTTCCCACTTCTCTTTATCCTTCTCCTCGTTCAGCCCCTCGTCCAATCTCGGTAACCAGCCTTCCTCCCAGTAAGTCCATAATGCAAACCCAATAACCTCCTCCACAGTCGCATCCTTTCTGACATTCAAGTCCATCCCCTTTGCCGGACTTTTACAATGCGGAAAGAATACGAGGACATTCGTCGCCGCGGCTTCACCTCGACCAGATATCGCGCTGTATATTTCTGTGAAAGGATTATTGGAGGAGCTGGAGGAGGCAGCGATCATGGCGCTGAGTGATGACTTTTGAGGTCTTAAGGGTGCAACACGTTTGCGAGTGAACAGTGAGACTTCGCTCGGGGTGGATGAGGACGCTTGAGGAACGGACGAAGATGAATTCGCGAGTTGGATTGATGAGTTCGAATTGGAGCTGCGAGGAGCAGGCCGACGGGATGATTTCGCCCCAGAGGTGTTAGTGCTGGCATCGGATGCTGAACGTTGGGTATGGGGAGCATGGTTATGGTGGTTGGGTTGACCTGTTGTGCCTTCGGTGACAGGACTGAGACGTGGGCGGGCGTTGTTCATATATCCCACAACGGATGAGGTACCGACCGATGGCAGGGATGCGTCCGAAATGCTGTCCGAATGTATCCCTCTGGCCGTGAATTCACTGTGGGGGCAAAAAAGACATTTCAGAACGTGAAAACACAAAGATCAATGATAGACGCACGGGTCGAACTCATCCCCATCATCTATGTCACCGAAATCTGAGTCGGAGGATGAATCTGCTTCAACATGAACCATATCTTCATCCGAGGAAGTATCGAAAGATAGTGAATGCTGTGGCTGGGGTGGTTGGGGTACGGATGGCGCAGCAGGACCAGCAAGCGCTCCGTTGGGTCCTCTTCTCCGGGCAGCCATTCGTTCCCGTCTTTTCTCCTCCATCTCCTTCGCATTCTTGAATTTCGGAATGAACTGTACAACCCTTTGTACAGGAGCTTCTTCCTGTACTGTAGGTTCCACGACGTTAACATCAACCTTGACGCTCGAGCTACCACTCTGTTCAGGTTCATCGGGGAGCTTCATCAACCCATTGACCTCCTTCTTGGGATCTGGCATTTCCAAGTCGCGTCCATCCTTGAGTGCACCGCCCCCCACGAAATTCTGTACCGTCACATCACTCGCCCTCGGCGTATTGCTGTTGCTAGACATCGACATCCGCTTCGACATGGATTGCCGTTTCGCACTAGTTCTGAGTCCCAGGCCTCCGGTCCTTCCGCCCATAATGGTCTGCGTGTGCTTGAGCCGGGCACCAGGAAAGCCTGATGGTCGTTCTCCTTCTTCGTCACTGATGTTGGGGCTCTCTGGCATGTCGAGTTCAGGCCATTTGTCTGTATCTGCGAGACCCGACGAGGCTATATATGGATTGTTGTTGTATAATGGGTCAAGAGAGAGTATCCTTGATCCGTAAACGTCTTCCACATCTCGTAGGTAGGAAAGTCGAAGACTGTGAATGAGAAAGCTGGATAAACAAAGGTTAAAGAAACCTGTAAGAATATTGATTGGCTACACACACTCTGTGTCACTTATGAGCGACATTCAAAGGGTAAACGACGACGATGGAGGTACTGGTTGCTGTTTGGACTGTGCCCTCGATCAAAGTGGTGGTGGTACGATGGGAGGTTTGACGCTCGGACAGTAGCGCCCACATCTTTCAAAGCAACCACCACGATCGCGCTTCAATTCAGACGAGCGCCATCGAACTACGCGTATTGAGAGACAGATTCTCTCCAGTAAACCATAGGAAAATATTGATACGAACTTCCAACGCGCTTTACTCGCAGGACATGCCCTTCGAACGCAGACCAATTCCTCCAAATCCTCCGCGATGGCAGCCCAATCCCGATCCTGATTCCATTGAAATTCCAGGTCTCGATACTTCAGCTCCTCCAGGCGAACAGATTGAGCAGATTGAACAGCTCATCACGCTAAAACTACAGGTTCGCGCCGCCGTTTGTGTTTTTATGCGTCAGTAGCTCACCCTTGAACACAAGAACATCGACGAGAACTTTTCCAAGATCCATCATATCTTGTCAACACGAATACTTCCAGCTGTGAAGAAATACGCGGTTGGAACGGAACCAGTCAGAGAAGCAGCCAAGGTGCGCCTCAACTTCCTCGGAGATCATTCTTGACCTAATGCCCCATAATCAAGTTTTGGGTGTCTTTCTACGAACAAGCGGCACAGATAAGAATACCAACCTACGAGGAAGAAGAGGCAGAGGAGCCTCCGAGCGAACACCCCACAGAGCACAGCGATAGTGCCGCTGAACAAAGCACTACAGAAACGGAATCGTCTAGTCAACCCTACGACAGCGAATCGATCATCAGCTCCTCCTCTGAAAGTTCGTTCATGCCAGGGCAAGCCGCCTTTTCATCCACTCCAGCAACGAATCGTGTCGTCTCTGCAAATCAGACTTACGGGACAGACCAGTCAGGAGACTCCTCTTCGTGGACAACTTCATTGGAATCGCCTCTGATTAGGTTGGATCGAGAACTGAAGAACTTCTCAAAGGACGACTTGGAGGGACTTAGTCACGATGTCACGAAAGAGGCGTCTACCTTCCGTCAGGACTCTCCCTCTGTAGAGGATACGGTCCAAGGCAAGGGCAAGGGGAAGGCTAAAGAGCAGTCAGAACCTCTTCTTCGTAGTGTCCTCCGACATACTGTTCTCCCCGCAGGAAACGCCTCATCAAACCACACTCCACACCTTCCCGTCTCACCTCTTCGACCCAAGAAGTTGAAGACACCTGTCGCTAAAGATCTAAATCCTTACCTTCCTCCCAACTCCAGACCCAAAGACTGGAGCGGCGTTGTCGACCTCCGTGACCCATCCATCACCACACCTCAGCATTACAAACCCTATAAGCCTTCTTCCTCTCGTATTCCGTCCAAACCTGCTAAGGTTGACGACTCTGACTCCGATTCGTCCGACGATCTTCCTCCTGGAATGTCACCTCCTCGATTCATGTCACCAGCCCGACCGAAACAATCAGCCGATCTGGGTAAACTCAAGTTGGGCCAAACACCTCGTCGAGATGCCATCGCCAGAATCACACAAGATGCTATCAGCGACATACAAAGCGTGGCTTCTGGGAGATCACTCCCTTCCTCCTCCCGTACCGCGAACGCAAGCACATACCGGTACAACGACCCTCACGGAGGAACAGAGTCCAGCATGAGCACGGTGTTGACTCCGCCTTCATTGTCCAAGTATACGCGAGATACCACCGGCAGCAGTCTGGACACCAGTTTGGAAGCTATGATGCACCGCGTTGGTTTGAAAGGATCCCCTCAGGGAGGCGACGACAACGCCTGGTATCGTCAACAAGATGCTTCTCCATCTCACCAGGTTCATCCTGAAGACGCCGAACGCTCATACGACGATCAACAACAACAACAGTTTATGACTCCAAACGCCCATCAGAACCTTCAACTCGTCGATGACGACGACGACGACGATTCGTTCTTCGACGACACCGCGCATCCAGGTCCCTCCGCCGCGTTCCTCATGGCATCTCAAAACCGTAGATCGTTGGACGGAGACGATTCATTCGACCGTTCAGACGATTCGTTGGATCAGGACGCCAACATCGAGGGTATGGCACCCGTTCATCCCTTTGCGCGTGCCATCTCCATCGACGACAACTTTGACGATTCGTTCGACGATGATTCGTATGAGGCTGATATGAGAGGCGCGGAGATGCAACCTACCGAGGAAACGTTGTTTGGTGTCCCGCCAGGACAGAGGGAACAGCAGCACGCTATGAGAGATTTGCGAATGCTTGGGGGGAATTTTAACATGGACACTTCGGGGCTGACGGAGCAGATAAATAACGTTGCGGATACACCCACTCCGGCTGGTGGAACGCGTGGATGATGGTACTTTAGGGTGTTGTTTTCTTGTACGCTCGGTCGGACATGAGAATCATTGCGATTGTTACAATGATAGGTATAGGTTTTTTTTCGTAAAAACACGCTCGAAGCCCTTTGTCCTCATTCAACACGCGCACGAGTAATACTACTGGCGCACAGCCCATTCCACCCAATCCTCGAGTTCTTTCGCTAGATCCTTCGATGCAGTGTCCAGCAACAACTCCCACAGTAAATCGATCTCCCCATCATCGGCCGCATCCGGTTGGCAAAGGGGAGAAGACCGTTTTGGCTTGTAACTCGGTGGGCCTCTCCTGACCGGTGGCAAGGGTACAGAAACGCAGGTTTCTATCCGTTTGACTCTCGAGATGAGGATGTCTGTCATGATATCGTTCGATTGGTATCTGGGGTGATCTACGAAGACTTTACGCCGTTTAGATCATTTTGAGAAACATTGAAAAACGTCGTCGACACACCTCTACTCAGGCCGGGAACCGACCTCAGTTTTCTACTCTGATTGGCTCTCCCATAGCGCTTCGGTTTTTTAGCTTTGATCTTGAGAACGGTGGGCCTTGTGGGCGTCGAGTATTCCGCGAAGGGGTCGTACTCCAAGAATTCGGACTGATAGGCGTCAAGCATGTCGATGGTCGTGACGGTCATGAATAAAGAAAGAGAGATAAAATTTGAAAGGAAAAGGCGATGAAGCGAAGGTAGAAAAGTACGGGCGGATTGCCCGGAACGTTGGTGAGAATCTGGTATGGGTGAAAGTGGGATAAAGGTCTGATCCAAGGGGTATTTCGTTTCAATCGGAACTTTTATACGCTTGCGGCGGTCAGGATCCCAGGGGCTGTCTTACCTTGAACAGTCTTTCGATGACTACGGTTCCTTGTGTTGAGTGGGCCTGGGGACGAGGGTTCCCTTATACAAAGACGAAAATGGAGTGTGGCGGAATGTCTCTCGGACGGTGGCAGAGAGTTCGACTTTGTTGGATTGCCTAAATGTGCCTAATGATTATACTCCTAACACCTCCTTTTGTAACTAGTGACATCAGGCAAAAAACAAGTTTAGTCGAGTTCATGCAAACGAGGGGAGGGTCACACGTAGCTATCCGCGGCCAGGCTTCAAGATGTTCACTGTCAAGTTTGGGGCCTGTTATATGCAACTGTACTTGCAGTCCCAGACCGTACCGCCAAGTTCAGAGAGGGAAGACATGTGAAGAAACGACCGAAGTAAATATTCACCTTTAGAGAAGCGCGTGCGCCGGAGTTCCTCTTCCTGTATCTTGGTCGATCCCAAGATCCAGTCCACCCCACCACTAATATCATGAGGTCGAGATTGGCCCTCTTCGCAGCGCGACAAACCGAAGACTGAACGCGCTTTCACGCGTTTACACCGCGTTAAAAGTCTTTCTCCCGTTGTAGGTGCCTACAGATGTCACACAGATCAAGGAACAGAGCTTGAAATTGCTCGAGCGTCGTGGTTCGGGTACAAGGGCCTGCCGCGGTTTGTGAGCGGTGAAATGTTACGTAACAAAATCATTTCTTTCGCAAAGATACCACATGGTTCCCTCGAGTCACCGATGGAATTCGGGCCAAGCCCCCTCTCGTCCCGACATCGACGATAGCCGTTCTCCAAGGGTGCTAGATGTCTTCAAGAGCTATGGGCGGAGGCTCTGAGCAGACAGATATCGACCTTGTTCACCGTAACGATGAAAACGAACACAGGGATCAAGTTCACGAACCAAATGAACTGATCAAGGATGAACCAAGTCAAAAAGCCCTGGATTCACCAGAATTCCCAAAATTTGACGACATGCCTGCATTCAAGATTGGGGTTATTCTCGTCAGGCAAGTTTGCGCGCAAGTGGGGTTTGATTTGTAACGCTGAACGCGCTATCAGTCTCGGGCTTGCAATGTTTCTTTTCGCGATAGGTGAGCCGTGGACCTTTTAGAAGGGTGCCTGTACATGCTCAAAGTACAATGTAGAGGAAACCATCGTGGCGACATCTGTTTCGAGCATCGGTGCAGCGCTGGACATCAAGGGCTCCTTGACATGGATATCGACCTCGTACCTTCTTACCACCACCGTTGCACAACCTATCACCGGACGAATTGCTGTGAGTGGTGTTTGGTTCACACACGTTCATCTTATGCTGAGCAGACGCAATTCTCAAAAACTTCAAGGATGCTGTCGGTGTCAAGAGGTTCTTGATAATTGAGTTGTGGGTTTTCGTTATCGGGAACATAGTTGCAGGTATGGCTCCCGCTCGTCATCATGCCTAAAGCTCGAGATGGTAACGCGACCTATGTTTCAGGGACAGCCAAAGGCCTTGGGCAAATCATTGCTGGTCGTCTGATTGCAGGACTTGGAGGTGCTGGCTTGTTGACTCTTTCATGCATCGTTATCACCCGTACGTCCTCCACAAACCATGGTCTCCATCACTGAAGACAAATGATGTCTTTTCGCTCAGAGCTTACACATGAAAGACAACGCGCCTCTTACATGAACTTGATCAACGTGGTTTTCATCTTCGCCGACTCATTAGGTCCAATCGTAGGCGGTGCACTTGCAAATTCCGGGAATTGGCGATGGATGTTCGTCTCCATACATAGAAAGACATCTACGCGGATACTGACATTAACCCAATCCTACAGATTCCTCTTGAACGCACCATTCGGACCAGTCAGTAGGTACCTGTCGCTTGCCTCTCAACCCACTAGTTGATATTTTCGGCCTCTCCAGTCACCCTCATCCTCATATTCGCCCTTCGCTTGCCACGCACACCCAGCCCCATCAGGACCTTCCGGGACGTTCTTACAAAGGTTGACCTTATCGGCATGTTCTTGCTTGTAGCATGCCTGAGTTGCCTCATCGTCGCATTGAATTCTGGCGGACAAACAGCCCCATGGGACTCTCCCATGGTCATCGGATTGGCTTGTGCTGCTGGTGTTACATTCATCTTGTTTTGGGTCGCAGAAAAGTACGCGGTGATGCCTGTCGCCCCTCCGAGGCTGTTCGTCAAATGGGAATGGAGAAATGTCCCGATATCAATCAGTAAGCCAAGGATCTATTAGCTCTGTCATCGGTCGTAGTATGCTGAGGTAAATCTGTTTGAAGTCGCGCGCACGCTTCTGTTTTTCCACATCTTCGCAACCGTAAGCATCGTTGTCGTATTTTCTTCAAAGAGACCGCTCACTTACACCTCCTGACAGACATTCTATCTACCCAGTACGTATTTTTGTCACCGTCACCGCCTTTATTCATCAAGGCTCCAACTCTTCGTCAGTCTTCTTGCAGGTCTCGGGTGTGTCGACGGTGGTTGCATCTGCACTTGTCATACCCTTCCTCATCATGGCCGCCATCTCGAGTACCGTATGCAACGAGTCAGCACGATTGTTCAGCCACGTTCGTTTAGTCTACACTGCAGGATTACTGTTACTGCCTATCGGCTTGGTTGGTCCCAATCCCTCTGACTTCGTTCTTCTCTTACTGATCACAAAGTGCAGGGTTTGATGTCAACCCTGAATGAAAGCAGCTCGCTGGGTAAAATCGCTGGATATTCGTTGATAGCAGGAGCTGGATTCGGCTCGGTAGGGCAAACGAACACACCTACCTTCTAGATTTCCAGACTGATGTCATCACTGCCTACAGGGTACCCAACTATCGATGATCATCGCACAAGCCGGTGTTCCAGTCGACGAACTCTCAACTGTTACAGCTCTCATTGGCTCCGCCCCAACGCTTGGTGGAACATTAGGTGTAGCTGCCATTGGAACCGGTCAGTCGCGCTGGAATTCTTCCTAAGCTGCGAAGCAAGGTTTTTTGACTCGTTTTCTAGTCATCAACAACATTTTCCGGAGCAAACTTTTTAATTCTCCCGCTGTCTCCTCGTACATCGCCTTGGGTGATATCACTGTCAACGCCAATGATGCCGTTCATACAGTGAACCTCTTCCCTGTCGGAAGCGCTGCCCGTGAAGCTGCTGTGAAGGCGTACGTCTTTGCGTGGCAACGCGGGATCTACAGTCTTTTGGGAATCGCAGGACTAGAGGTTGTACTGTGCCTGCTTTTGAGCAGGGTTGAGCTGTCGACGGGTCAGAAGGACGCAGTTGTCGAAAAAGATCGTCAAGGCGAGGAGGGTGGGAAAGCGGATCGATAGTCGGTAAAGCTCGGTCTGCTTCTGTCGTAACGAACATGCAATCTACAGTTTTGGATCTAATACCGAAGGATATCGCGACCATTCGAAGGTATCCATGGCGTCGAATTGCAAGCTCAGGTTGAACGTGTGGTATACGAGTCGACTGTCGGGCAAGCATACCAAAACATGGGGTGTGGTGGAAGTATCCGTGGGAACCACTCTGCTATTTTCCGAACTCCACCAGCTTCTTCCGGTTCCTCCATCATCACCTGAGATATCGATCCGTCGCTTGCAATATAATTCCGCACGGGGTCATGTCAAAGATAGATCACCAAATCGTTCACTCTCACTCTCACTCTCACCTCCCCTACGCACCACCATGACCGATACCCTACTTTCTCAGATTCGCGGTCTCGTCACCGTTGACATCGACGCGATGGACCCTGAAATTGCAGCCCGACATACCAAAGAGACCAAATTCTGTGATATGACGTCCAACCAAGCTCTCGTCTACTCTGAAGCTCTACGCCCCGAGAGAGCTCATCTTATCCGGGCAGCAATCGACGCAGTAAAAAATGATAGTAGCCAGAGTCACAATGATGAGGACAAGCTTTTGCAGGATGTTCTCGATGTCTTCGTGCGTATCGAGCTCAACTTTTCTCACGTTTCATCCCATTGACATGAACCCGGTCTCAACAGACAGTTCTCCTAGGCAAGAAGGTCTATCCGTACCTTACCGGCAACGTCCATGCACAGACATCGCCATCCGCTGCTTATGATGTCGAGAAGACCGTCGAACATGCCCGAAAACTAGTATCGTTATTCGAAGCACACAAGATTCCAAAGTACGTGCGGGCCACCGTTACACCTCCGTCGATCTGTTGTCGATCCTTACAATATTCAATGTAGAGAACGCGTCTGCATCAAAATTCCCACTACAGCCCAGTCTATGGTTGCCTGCAAGCTTCTCTCGGAAATGGGAATCCAGACGCTTGCGACGATTCTCTTCTCCGTACCTCAAGCGATTGCTGCCTCGCAAGCAAATTGTACTTACGTTGCGCCGTACTTCAATGGTGAGTATTGTCCGAGACGAACCATGAAATATGTTGCTCAGACGTGTACAGAGCTAAGGGTTCACTTTGAACCATCGTTATGGAGGGACTATACACACCCCGCTAATGACCACCCCTCATCACAATCGATCATTTCGATCAAACAAGCCTTCAAAAGCCTCAACTCCAAAACACTCGTCATGCCAGCAAGGTTTTTGCTCTTTCTTCCTTTCTTGCATTGTATCCGGCCCTATGCTCACATCGCATCTGTCTCGAAGTATCGTCACCGTGAACGAGGTGAGCTGAGCACACAAAATAACATCAGTGCGCGAGCATCGTTCATGTCACCCTCCACAGGTCATCGGCCTCGCATCCCTGAGACCAGACCACCTAACGATCTCAGGTGGGCTCCTGGATAAACTTTCTGAAGAACCTCCCAAACCAGAGGACACGTTCAAAACGTCTCTTCAACCCATCATTGATGATGCTGAGCGTAAGCCCCAAAAAGTTCCTCTCAACCGGACATAGGAAGCTCACTCCTACCTAGTCAAGACAGATTATCTGGCGAATGACGGCGAGGCCTTACGTCTGGCAATTGAGAAGGACGAAGACGTATCGAGGAGGTTGAGCGATGCCCTTAGCCTGTTCGATGATTTCGAGAAGAAGACGAAGGATTTGGTGAAAGCAATGATTAAGTAGCGGGTGAACTGGTAGTAGTAGCGATGCAGAAGCAAAGGGATTATGTCTGTCTCCATCTTTCTACAATCCTGATTCTTATTCTGTTTTCCTACTATTCAAGTACATGGACGAGGGCCTGGGTGTGGATTGGATCTCGTGAGGTGATTGGCCAATTAGAAGCTCTTCCGGCGGGTGGGAAGGTGCCTAGATTCCTCAGAGCCTTGAAGGTTGAAGCTTGAGGACTCTAGCTGCTCACGAGCAGAGTTTGTACTTACATTTTTAATTGTCTGTAATCCTATGGCCAGGCTCAAGGCTGACTTGGCTTTGAATGAGATAGCGCAAACTTCTTCGTCGGCAACAGTGGGCTTTCGGTTGATGTCGATGGACTTTTTGTTTGCTCTAGGGTGGCCAGCAGTTAACGTCGAAGACCTTCCGACCTCCGTGAGAGAAATCGGAGTCGGAGTCGGAGTTTGTAACCTGCCTTGTCTCACGCCACAAACTCAGTAATGGGCCTATGTTCTGCCTTTCATTCCTCAGACACGAAGCGATGTCAAGAGATATGCCTCTCATATGCGACTGCAGCATGAGCTGGCTGTCTAAAGCTCCCTTCTTCCGGGCCATACCACCTTCACGGTCAAACTCGCTTGGCATGACCCTGACCACCCACGTCGAGAGCGACTACCGTCTTAGCAAGTTCTAGAGGAGATTGATTCCGGGGTTTGGGAGTCTACACTTCAACAAGACCTCGGTCACTACTCTCATGTTTGGCGAGCCAGTTCGCAGAACACGGTAATCGCATGCACTCACCTGTTCAAATGCGTCATCCGGGCCTCCCAACTCCAAATTCCCGACGCGGATACGGCAGCTCGCCGCCAGTACTGGCCCTCCGATGAAGTCGTGTAGGGTCGCTAATTAGCACATCAGAGATTGCGCACGTTACAAGGTGAAGAACTACCCTATTGTTATGGAGGACACGAGGTCAGTGCTCACACCGATTTTATCAAGTGGCAGACCTGACCGTCATAAATATGGGTGAAGATACCATGAGGAGAAACCGTGCATCTGACGATCATGAAGTTTTTCCAATGTATTTCACGACCCTTGAATGCCACATTGAAGATGGGACCTCTCGGTATCCGATATTCTGCGAGTAGGTTTTCAAGTCATTTACAGGACAGATGAATGAGTCCTGATCAAACGTCAAGATCGCTCACCAATGACTGGCCGTTTGTTTCTTCGTCAGTGTCATTCAGGAGGCTCTTGTCCTTTGCGTTCCGCTCGTAACTCCTACTTCTTTGTATATGTGACCTCGGTGTTCCGCTTTCATTCGATATAGTGTTCAAGGCAACTCATCGATGCGATTAAGGACTTTGCACCCAGGACTAATGGTCGTTTGTAGGTCAACCGGAAGATTCCATGTCGAATTGAAGCCAGAAAAGTCTTTCGATGATGAGCTCGAGCATCACTCACCACTAATCATCCTAAGCACGCATACATCGTAGAGATCAGGCCCGACTCCTCATTGACAAATGACAAAAGGAGCCTGCGATATCGACTCGCTTACTTGCCCGTAAACTTCCTACCAATGCTCAAACTTCTCCTGCGGCGCTACGAGCAACCCGGGCGCTCGACTCCAAGCCGAGAGGTTCGGCGCATGATCCAACGAAGCGGCAACGAACGATCAATCGATCACAGTTCGGAACTTGCGGAGTTGAAATTCATCTTACTCCCGAGTCGCGTCTGGGTGAGAATCTTGGATACATTCCACTCACAGCGACTCAAGTACTCACCACTCAAGTACACAATATCACAGGCAGGGTCAGTCTGAGTCGGAGGGGAAGCGCGTAGTCAAGGAGTTGAGCTTCATCGTCGGCGGCAGGCATAATCAAAGGGATGGGAAAATAGGCCCGAATTGGCTTAATATGCCCCCACTCGACGGTGACAGACTTGATATCCACCCGTCCTCATTCCATCAAAGGGTTCTTCGGAAATGAAGTATGAAGCGTCTGTTTTCAGAAGACTAAGGCAACGTGGATGAGCATCTCACGGGGCAACTTGCAAGTCCTCAAAACATCACAAGGCCCTTGACTTCGTCCTTCTGATCACCGCTCTGTGTCCCTCCTCTGGAGCCAGTTGGTGCGCCCTTGTTTTTGTCCACAGCTTCCTGACGCCCTTCGCACAGCTTAACATTCTTAAAGCATCGACCACCTCTGGAATCAGCCCTCTCATCCCCACTACTCACATCCATCTCCTTGACCATTCTTCACAATGGTTTCTGGATCATCCGCCGCTCCCGCGAAGAAAAAGTCCTTTTGGTCGTTCTTCTGGTCGCGAAACAAAAATGAAGTAGCCATTGCGGCCTTGCACGGCGTGCAAAAGACAGCACCTTACGTCCCTGGATTGGGAGCGGCGTGTCTGACTCTGGCTGAGATCTTGAGGGCTATCGATGTGAGCTGTTGTTTACTTTCTTTGCACATGCGTGTCATTAACTCGACTGATCGACACCAAACCCTATCGAATCGTTAGGATGCCAAAGAGAACAAGAAAGCATTTGGAGACCTCATTGAGGAGGCGTCATCCATGATCGAAGGCATATGCCGGAGATGTGAGGCCGTCGCAAAAGAATGGAGTTCGGATATCGCGGAAGGAAGGAGTTCGAATGTCGCAGAAGGAAGGAGTTCGGATATCACCTTTTCGCAGCTCAATAGCCACGTTGTGGCCTTGAACAGGTACCCAACTCGTCGAATTCGCGTTTGGCGGCCATTCTCATCTCCCATCTAGTATTTTGGAGGAAATTCGTGATACCGCAAAGAAGAAGGCTGAACTTCCTGCATACAAGCGTTTCTTTGCATCAAGGACGGACCCCGGCCTTGTGAGGGATTACCGCAGTAGAATGAATGCTGCAGTGCAGCGATTTCAGGTATGGACTGTCCGACTATCTGGATGGCAGCAGGCCTGCTCACTCCCCTCCTTTTCAACACATTTACAGTCGGAATGTGACATCCTCCTCCTTGTGGCTTCCGGTCGGCTGGAGTCTTTCCTTGAAACACGACTCATGCCCATGGTGACAAGAACGTACGAAGCGCTCGAAGCGCTCAGGATGCTCAATCCTCCACAATCGGACAGCCCCCGTGATGTTGTAGAGCCGGCGCATCATATTGTGGCCCCAGAATCAGACTGGCATCATATCCCTCAAAACCATACGCGCCTTCGAAATGCTGTAGACTCAGAGCCTCAGTCGCGTGGTGTCGAGCGGTACACATCCCCTCGGGAGACCGGTCCCGATCGAGGTGCTGAATCTACGACTTTGAGCCCTCCAAGTTCACGGTCCCCAATCCCACCAACAAGATCTTCGGACTCACATATGCGCACGGAGAGTGCCAATCTTCGATTGCGCCCCCCAGTTCCAAGTTCTTTCGACGGAGGGCGCGATCCGAGTCTCACAACCGGCCCGTCCTCGTCCTCTACCTACACCACAGCTTCTTACTCCCCCTCCTCTCCAATCTCGAGAGAAGATACATCTTCCAATCAGCTGCGGTCAGGAGAGGGGGCACCCGGTTCCCGGTCTCGCTCATCGCCTTCCTCGACGCCTCACCCCCCTGTCGATCCTTCATTCCAACCTCAGTCACCCTCTCCTTCACAGACCTCGTCTGCATCTCCTGGCATGTCCGTGAGTATGTTCAACAATAATTCAGGACTCGTCTTCGGCACAGGAACTACCGTGAGTACCGTTCACGGTCACCAACAAAACACGTACAACAGTGCACCCACGCATGGGTATGAGCCCTATCCCCATAATCCTCCGACGGCT
>JANHQD010002788.1:6568-44948 GCA_024721195.1 Marasmius sp. AFHP31
GAAAAAGAATGATTTCTGTTTATCTGATTCGATTGAACATTTGCGGGGTTTTGAGGGGTGATGGAACGGTCAGGGATGCACATTCCTACGTTGCGTTGTTTCTATGCAATTTGAGGGCGGCAATATACTATTTGAGCTTTTAGAGACTCACCTTAGGTCTAGCGCAATTAAGCAGACATAAATCGAACCAGTTCGAAACATTCGAAGGCGACGATACGGTCCCTTAACACGATCTCGGAGATGTTTGAACACGGCGATGGTGGGGGTGAGGATCCTGGTTTGGGCGTAATTGAAGAGCAGAAGGTCCCATCTATCACCCCAGAGTTAAGTATGTTATCGAGTGCATCGACGCATCCTAGACGATGCTCGAGTAGTACCGCCGACAGTGGGAGGTGCGAGAATAATGTGACCGCATAGCACCTATTCGAAGTCGTCGTGAACAGGGAGAAGCATAGTAGGGTTGGGTTTCATACACGTTAGCCATAGAGTATCCATTCGGAGGGGAGAGACCGGTGTATGTTGGGGGTGGGCATCGACCGCGACGACGGTGGTGGTGAGCGACAACCGATACGTGACATCATCGCATTGATCGGACCGTTCGAAGGGCCTCTTAGGGTAGTTTTACACGTACAAATAACCCCCCCAATTAGGCCTTCGACACCTGTCACAAGTGGTGCCTAAGGTGCGTATGTTCCGTTGCCTGTAAAGTCACGGGTGCCGCTCGTGTGAAGAGCCACCGGAAAATTCCGTGGTAGGTACGTGACAGCATTTTACCACGGATCTGCCGCGAACGAGTTCGTGTTCAGTAGACATGGAATTTAGTAAAAGATCAATCCAGCTCTATTCGATGTAGACTAACTCGAAGAGTGTACCTCAATGTTTTTTCCCCCTCGTATCCTCTCTCAACGCTGCTGGTGACCGCCTCAAGTGGTCTGGGACGCCTCCGGCAAATGCCGATTAGGTTTCTCACGGAGCTCTCCTGGCGTCCCAGCAGCCAATTTTCAACTTCCTTCGCGATGTGAGGCTCCTTGAACAGGTAGCATATATTGATGAGGCAAAACAACATGATTGGAATGCTGACACTCTACAAGTACATGAGTCAACTTATGAAGTGGTCTTCGTTGGATTCGGTAAGTAATGCGGCTGTGTCCAAGGTTCGTGCTTGTTCCCACTGCCGTCCTGATTTTCCTTCGCCTCGTCGAGGTCAATAGCTCTGTAGTATTGTAGCTCGTGAGTCTCACATATTTGACTAAAGCTTTCAGGAAAGTCACAGAGGCAACATGGCGAACCACGAAGGTGACGCGGACTCGCCACGGAACTAACACGGATGACCACGGAACTGACTTGTACCGACCACGTACCTGCCACGAATGACACAATCTGTGTTTATTTTACCCACACTACTCAATTTCCAGGCAGTTTGGGTGGATTCCAGTCTTTGTTAATCACGGCGGTGACTAACTGAACAAACCTTGGATCAACTGAAGCGTGAGAACTGACGGAGCTACTCATTCCAGTACGAAGTTGCTCGTACCTTTATCTTGTATCTAACAACCAAGTGACCAGTGCGAACTGCATGTTTTTGGCCCTTTGGGGGGGGGTATAGCCAAAGGCATGCTACCTCATGTCTTGTATTTCAACAGAGAAGAAAACCTTTCATTCTTCATAGGCATTGGTAAAGGGTCAAATTACTTTCGGGCTTTTTTGCCTTTTCGGCTTTTCCCGAAAGCCAGAAGTCCAAAAGCTGGAAAGTTTTGACTTTCCATGACTTTTATCTACCAGGCACCCATTTTGTAGACTGACCTTGTACATAAGCTTTGATCTTGAATGCCATTCAAGAAATGAACCTAAAATATTGTACGATTTCGGTTATTACTTTTGACTTTTGGACTTCCGGTGACTTTCGCCGGAAGCCCATTTTGTGGTTCCGGAAGGCCGACTTTTGGGAAATCAGACATGGCTTCCGGCTTCCGGCTTTTGGGCATTTTAGGCCGAAAAGTGACAAAAAGGGCAAAAAAAGGCGCAAAAAAGGCGCAAAAAAGGGACTAAAAGACTGTGATCAAATACTGATGCTACCAAGCCACCGCCAGCGCTCAGCGCGCAAATTGATTTGACATGCTGTACAGATCGCTTGGATATCACTGCCTCGATTCATGTACCGCCGCTGTCGGGAAGAAGAATAAATACACCAGTAAAGGTCTCATTTCGAAAGCTATATAACTCACTTTTTTCCAGAGTTCTGTTACCGTCATGGCCGTGTCGGAAGCTATGGATACGTTGCAGGCACAACGACAACACCTTTATTGTGCCGTTGTGGGATCATTGGCAGTGAGTCTGCCTTGTTCTATTCCTAGCCTTCAAATTTGATCATGGGTTGTATAGCTTGTATCTTGGGATGTCCTTCTACATGCCCAGGTTGATATTCAACTGATGCGGAAGTCGGGATTCCACTTTCCGCAGGCAGTATATGTGCTATCAAGGTGAGTTAGCATCATCTAGGCAACTATTCAACGGGAGCCAAACTCTTATCACATTCAACCAGATTTGTTGCCTTCGCCTTTTTGCTTTGTGAAATGGTATTCTTAAGTGGGTTCATTGGTCTTATCTCTACGGTGACGCTAACATGATGCATTTTGATTCTTAGGCGCCCCCGTTGGCTCGCGTTGCCGTGCGCTAACTCTCGTGGTCACATCTTTGTGGTCCCTCCATTACACTTTGATTGGACTCTTGCATCTGGTACGGACCCGTGCGATCTACCTTGACCGAATTTGGGTGGTCCGATATTTTTTTATCCTATGGTTAATATCTTCCGGAACCTCCATGGCAGTCAGTCCGTTCATGCTCCAAGGAGGCATCGTCGGCACAAACTCGTGCGTGCACACCGGCCTCAATCTCACTCTCATACAACTCGCAATGAGCATCAACGCATTTCAAGGCACCTGTATTGTCTTTGCGACCAGTAGTGGCCTCATTTTCTCCTCGGCGGATGTCCACGAGCCCAGCGGGCAGTCAAGGTTACTCGAAAAGTTGAAATGCATAGTCGTGGCAAAAGACATTCCATCTTTCTCCAAATCTCTCTTGAGACACGGACAGAAATACTATCTGTGAGTTCGTACCCATCTCGGTTGAGCTTCGAGACGATTCAATCATGACGGTCGTTTCAGAATGCAGCTGTCCTCCAACCTAGTGGTAATCACTATGATACGGAATGAGTCCATCCCACTTCCATACCGCATCGGCATTATCATTGTTACACTCGCCATTCTTCACTGCAGGTCGTGCTCTGTTTTCCGGAACGTCGGGATATCGAAGCACGGCCTCCAGGAGGCGATAGTCGACATGAATAATGAGCTGATCTCTTTTCGGTCTGGGGAGTTCACCCGCTGTTCTTCCGGACCCCTTGTCGGATAGCCCCACTTAGGTTGCGACCCCAAATCCTTACATCTCATTATCTATTCGTTAGTCTATGCGTATAAAAGCTAGAGCAGTTAGAGTACCTACTTCAGTGGTTTTGAACACGCAGACTCACCCCTGTTATTCGAGACCCCCTGTATGACCTGCATTTCTGCACCGGTCACAGATTTCCAACAGCTCAAGTCAACTCTATACTCTCTACTCGCAACTTTTACTCTTAAATCTACTTTATCCTCCTCCTCGCCGCTTTGGGAACTCTCTGGCTGATCACCAGTGACCACACCGACTCGACTAGGAATCAAAAACAACAAAATAACTTACTCTGACACACTTTGACCACATTGGCTTCTGGTACATCTATGAGATACAATCTCCGACGGCTGAGCCACCTTGAGGTTGACACTTGGACTGCTGGACCTCAGGGTCTTGGGCAAACTGGTGAGTCCCCGTTTTCTCAAGTTGACGCTCACAGTCCTCCCCAAGCTCCTGCCCGCACCTACGCAAAAGCCACGCAGGCGCAAGCTGTAAGCCGGAGTTCCGAGGGAGTTAATGCCCTTAAGTATTACCGTAACCGTCACCATTATTCTCTTCCTTTGCCTACCGAAAAGTTCATGTATATCCTCGAGTTACGGCGGATTAGCCTAGTGAACTAGTCAAGAGAATTCAAACAAAACTTTAATATCACAAAATTTCGTTAATACCGTGAATTGAAGTACAATTACTGTACAGCAAGGAATGAGATCGATTCACGGAAATACATGAAAGCACAGGGTCCCGCTGTGCCCATTCCTACGCATCGCGGCCCACGTACTGCTCCCATACCCTCCAGGTAGCTCGAGAATGTTCATATATCTGAATGAGCATCACGTTAGTCGGTGCAATCCCAGCACAACAATACACATACCTCTGCTCCTTCGACGTGTTTTCTTGTACTTCCTGATCTTGGCGGCATTTATACGCTCTCGGTTTGCCTGATTGCCCCTGGAAATCATATCGGAATTAACAAAAGGAAAGAGAACATAAAACAGGACCTTGAGCTGAAATGCAGGGAGATCAAAGGTCTCCAAGTTCGCCTCGAGATCCCATAAATTTGTGGCCGACGCACAAGGTCCGCGTGTGCAAGCGGCAAGTTTGATATCCCGAGGGATAGCTAGAACCAAAACTCTCTTCGCTGAATCCCTGTCATACCTTCGAGCCCCTTTTTGCCTCTTCAGTCATCTCTAATCAAATGTATCTGACAGTAAGCCTGGAACTCTTGCTATTCAAAGCGAAACAAACCCAAGACGTAATGATAGTCGCGCACCGGCACCGGGCACTTCAAACCGTCGAACTCCCAGTGCCCTATAATATGCATTTTGTGTGGGACTCTGAGTGCCTTCGAGGACATGATAGGTAGAGCCAAGCCCTCCCGTCAGAAGGTGCTCCGTATATGCCTATATAGTTGAGTCGGGGCTTCGTATCTTCTGTCCTCGTCGACTGTCATCAAGATGATGGTTATCTTTATGATTGCGGGTAGCATCAATACGGATCGTGGATCATGGATGCTTTCAGACTACGACTACTCAGCCGATCCGAGATATGACCCCTAAACTCTGTGTTTGAATGAGGTCTTCCCCTCGCGCAACGTCCCGGGGTGCACCCAGAAGGCAAGCCACAAATACCCTAACTCTAGAGCAAAGGATCATGCACACAAATACCCGACTTGGTATGATGACCAAGGCAATTCTAGGGCGGGTATCGCACTGCACTTGGACCTGAACTGCTCTATGGCCTTCCCGCAGTGCCATCATTTTGAACGGTGCTCGGGAAGTAGGAGAAACCATCGGTACAGCCGCCCCGTGTTTCTGCTTAAACCAGTTCGAGATGGTCAGCCTGTTGCATTGCTTGATTATACACGACGGTCTAATCAACGAATGGTTCATATGAGGGCGCGCCTATGTGTTTCATACTCTTCGTCATGTTCTCTAATCTATGTTGCTCATGGGTATCCACTGAAATGGGAGATAACAGAGAAGTAAGAACGAATAAACGTCACAGGGCGAGTGATCAATGCTTTAGAGATGGATGAAAGATAGTACAATCTAATTACCTCCTGTTCATGTCGATGAACATTTGACCCAACATGCACTGGATTGTCCAAACTATAGAGGAC
Source organism: Marasmius sp. AFHP31 (assembly GCA_024721195.1). Taxonomy (NCBI): domain Eukaryota; kingdom Fungi; phylum Basidiomycota; class Agaricomycetes; order Agaricales; family Marasmiaceae; genus Marasmius; species Marasmius sp. AFHP31. Next base: position 12,135 of record JANHQD010002788.1, read on the forward strand.
CCTACTTATACCAAAACTGGCTACTCCTCCGGGATTCTTTTATCCCACCTCTTGTCATGTCCTCAATAGCTACCCCCGACTCTCTGTCCAAAGGGGATAATGGAGTGGAATTCAAGGTCACGGTTTTATTTCCATTCATCGTGAGTCGGTATAACATGACACAATGGAGGTCTCTAGAGACTCAAGATTAATCGGTCCACCTGTTTCTCTATGGCCTAAACGTACTGTTTGGCCTTGGAGTGTCAAGGCGGCAGGAGAAAGAGAAGGATGGCGGAAATCGGTTATTCCGATTTGCCCTCATCTCTATGTTTCTTCAGACTTCTATGCTCAATCAGCGTCCCATTGAGTCTCCGGGTTTCGGCGATTCTGGATGTGAATTTTACGCATTCTGTCGTGCTTTAGAATCGGAGTCGTGGCTCCCTCAGATTGTTAATATCATGCAGTGAGATATCCCAAGCCGGGGGCAAGAAAATCACAACATACCCGGTACCGGTGCCCAGTATCTTCGTACTTGTGATTTTTGACAAACAATGACGTACGCCTTTCCATAGCCTCACCTGCAGATCAATTGCGAGATGGAATTTGCGGCTCAAAGCTCCCCCCCCCCCCCAATCGCGATGATTTGGTAAGGTGTTTCGATCATTTGTCATCTGTGGGTGGCAAAATCGTCTGCGTCCTAATTGACAGTGAGCAAGTTTCCTTCAAGGCACGATGAATGAAAATCTTACAAAACCACACCGAAAAGTTTCAGGGGGCTCCATCGCCATCCGCTCTAAACATATGTAGCTTCTTCATTCCCCCCTCAGAAGTCACCATACCGTCGAGCCCCACATCGTCTTCTGATAGCCAGTTCAAGGTTTGACATGAGCTTAGGATTTGTTCTCTTTCATCTTCTAATTAATGGTTTTTTTTACAAGCGTCATTGGTAAGTTTTGGTCACGCTCCACTCCAGCAAAAACGGAGGACTTAAAAGTTCAATGATGTAGCCCGAAAGATTCTACTGTCGCGTATCCGTCAAGGACAACGCAGATACTTTTTGTGGAGCACTTCGAAAATCCAAATTGCGCTACTTACTCCAACTCATTTTATCTGAAATCACAAAACTAGGATTGAGTTCATTTCTTGTTTTGGTGCTTGTGTTTTTATCAAAGTTTGCCCCAATTTCTGGGTACTGGAACTCTGTGCTTTTAGTAGGTCCCCAAATTCTCTCTGTGGGAGTTCGAACCTAACAACCATTGCTCCGACCCTCTTGACCGTACAAGCGAATATGTAGAAGGGTGTGATGGTGTCGCATGCATGACCAACCTCTGGGTTGGTTGATGGAGATAGCATACTACACACTACGCTATGAGGATATGAATTTGATGTTCAAGTCCCGATGATGACGCTGGATCAGTAACGGAATTTTCGGTGTTTACCGGATGTACTCGAAATTGTCAAAATTCAAATAAGCCTCGGGGTTCGAACGTTGGGATTTTATTTCGCCTGGGGACGCGGTGAATGGGCAGAAGAACGACGCGAGTAGGCGTATGTGGGCGTGTATGGTGTCAAAGCTGACACCGTGAGAATTTTCGGGTTCCTTTGGATACGGATCGGATAAAAAAGGCCACGTGTTCATCGTCATGTCTTCTTCCTCCCAACTTGAACTTCCAACCACGACCACGACGTCCAAAGCATCCAGTATGCCCCCCCTCCATCCGTCCCAGTCCCAAAATCCTCGCATGCGTCTTTCATCTAACAGCTCCTACCATAACCATCTCCCAAATCACAGTCGATCAAACTCTCCACCTCCGCCATACCGTTCTCTGGCCCAACTTTCCCATCTCGCACGTTAAACTACCCGAAGACGAACATGGGTTTCATTTCGGTGCATTTATCGACGAAGCAGCGTCCGAACCCATCGCTGTTATATCCCTCTTCCTCGACCCCCCACCCCCACCCGATAACAGCGAAAACAAGGCAACATCAACATCAAGATTCAGAAAATTCGCCTGTAACCCTTCCTTCCAAGGCAAAGGAATCGGGAGTCGACTTCTCCAACATGCGAAATGGGATCTTGGGGTTGGTGTGGTTTGGTGCGATGCGAGGGTGGAGACGGCTGGGTGGTATGAGAGGAGGGGGGATGAGGAGGTTTGAGGGTGGGGAGAGATTTTGGAAGGGGCCGGTTGAGTATGTGAGGTGAGTTGGACCCCTTTGTGTTGGATTGGAAGGCACCCCAAAACTCAAAAGTGGATCCATGAAGCCGAGGGAGTTTTACTGAAGGGAAGGGAAGGGGAGGCTCCTCATCGGCCTATACGATCCGACAACTCATGTCGTAGCTTGAGCCTCCCAAATTGCTTCCTCCGTCTTTCCCCGTACTTCACCACGCACCTGCGAGTTATCGCTTTGTATACATATACAATTCAATTCCTGGTTTTTACAACCGACTTTGAAACATTCGAATATCCGGTACCCATTGGCCATTCATTTCCTCTCACCGTCACCGTCACCGTCCTCCTCTGCTTTCTTGATATACTGACCCGGACCAGCAGCAACCACCTCTCCTCCAGCGACGACAACTTTGTCGCCGAAATCAGCAGCGATCATTTCGAGCGTCTTTCCTTTGGTTCTGAGGATGAAGATTGAGATTGAGATTGATGGTGGTGAGTGGTGAGTTGGACCCCTTTGTGTTGGATTGGAGGCACCCAAAACTCAAAAGTGTCTGAAGCCGAGGGGAGTTTATTGAAGGGAAGGGGAGGCACCTCATTGTATTCTCAGAAGCCTATACGATCCGACAAGAGCTCATGTCGTCAAATTCCGTGTCATCGCTTCCTCGTCTGCCCCGTACCTTTGGCCCTACTTCACCACGCCCTGCGAGTTATTGCTTTGTATACATATACAATTCAATTCCTGGTTTTTACAACCGACTTTGAAACATCCCGAATACCATTCATTTCTTATCACCATTTTCCTCTTCCCCTGCCTTCTTGATGTCCTGACCCGGACCAGTAGCGACTACCTCTCCTCCAGCGACGACAACTTTGTCGCCGAAATCAGCAGCGATCATTTCGAGCGTCTTTCCCTTGGTTCTGCAAGATCGCGTTAGTACCGACGAGAAAGGGGAAGAAGATAAAGTGGAGACGTAGACGTACTCTGGGAAAAAGAAGTATACGACCACAAAGAACGTTGAGGTTGCTCCGATGAATACGTCTGTTCGATCATCAGTCTTTTTTTTTCGATTGATGTTTGGACTATGACTCACAGTAGTAATTTTCACCGATATTGGCGAAAGCCTGAGAGCGTAAAAAATCAACAAAAACGAGGCACCAGAGAGAGATAGTTCTACGCACGCTGGGACCCGCTTCCGTAACCCCAATATTGACGACGAAATGTACGAGAGCGGCGAGGCCGGTTCTGTGTCGTATCAGGAGAGGGAATGAAGCCAGAGGGAAGGAAGAAAGGAAGTAACTCACATCTTGCTTCTCAAGGATACAGGTAAAACCTCTACTCCGTATAACCAAGTCGTACTGTTTATCAACCCATCTAACCCAACGGTTAGCTCAGCACCCGATATCCAGGGGGGGGGAGGGAAAGCTCACAGTATATACTCGTATACATATAAATCCCCAAAATCGCAAACCCAGCTCCGACTTTGTTAGATCCTCCGCTAAAATACTTCCCCACTTGTACAGCGTACAGGGAAAGGGGGAAAGACCTAATCAACGCAAAAACCATAGAACGCAAAATATCGTAAACTCACTAACAGCAGAATAAATCATATCCACGACCAAAAACCCCGTTCCGAGGAGTAACATCTTCCTCCTCCCGAACCGATCGAGAAGGTGGATCGATATGACGTTCACCATGAAGCCTACGGTGCCGAAGATGGCTGCGAGGAGGAGGCTTTTTTGACCTGTTATACCGAGGCTTGTGTAGAGGATTGTTTGGTAGTAGCCTACGGGGAAACAGGTGAGGGTTGGGGAAGGGGGAAGGGGAGGGGAGATGGGGGGGAGAGACGCAACTGATAACGTTAACCCCTGTCAAAGAAGTCATAGCTTGCACGAATACGGCGACGGCGACGCGTTTTCTGTATTTTTGCCAGGCTTCGGTGATTGAGGTGATTTCCCTTGACTAGACGTGTGACGTGTAAGGTACAAACCCTGTCAAAGAAGCCCACTCACCTTTTCGAATAAAATCTGTTCCTTCATATCTTCGAATTCCCTCTTCAACCCTTCCCCCTCCGCCTCTCCCTCCCCCCCACCTCCACCTCCACCTCCACGTCGTATCTTCCCAAACGCCCTCCTCGCATCCTCATCCCTCCCACACCTAATCAACCATCTCGGACTATCCGGTAACACCCACTCCAACCCCAACACCAACACGATCCCCGGTGGGATCTGAAGCGCTAGTGGGAACCTCCACTGGAACGAGTTGCCGTTGGTGGAAGGGGCAAAACCGCATAGATATCCAATCCAATTTGCTACACATGCACCGAGACTGATCATATACCCCGAGAGACCACCGATAGTCCCTCTAGATTCAGGGGGGGAGATTTCAGAGTTGTAGATGGGTACTGTTCCGATTAGTCCACCACTTCAAAGTCGTCGTCGAATCAGCGAAACTCGGACTCGAACTTGGAAGCACAGGGGCGTGTAAAACGTACACAGCAACCCCAGTCAAAATCCTCCCCACCAGAAACATGGCGTAGCTCTGAGCAGCAGTTTGTATCGTCGTTCCGATGGTGACGATGATACACATCATCTGCATGAATCGCTTCCTGCCCAACCTATCCCCTAATACCATTTGGGTGATTGCGCCTATGGCTTCGCCGGCGATGTAGGTCGCTACGATGGCGCCTGTTGCTGCGGGGTTGGGGTTTCCCATATCTGTAACGTGGTAAGGGATGTATTGAAACTTAAAACACGGGCACAAGGCGGCGTACATTGTTTGAAACTATCATGAGCGATGCTCGTCGTGATAATGCCCGTGTCGTATCTGAGAAATCATGAGTCTTGAGTCTTTAATCTCGGTGTGCGCGAGTGAACTTGCCCGAAGATGAATGACCCTGTAGTAAGTAAGAAAGTGTTCAGGTTCGAGGGTTCGATGACGGACGTACCTAGTGCTGCAAATGCGCCAACCCAGAAAACGTATCCCATCGTCGTCGTCGTCGTTGCCGTTCAAGGGGTGGAGACTTGAGAATACACGGGACACCAAAACCTTCCCAGCTCGCTTCTCCCTCCCGTTCACGCGACCCGCAGACACCTTGTGACCATTTCCTGAAAATAACCTAGCCTCCCTTCTTCCTTTCTCTTTGTGTTGCACGAACGGACAGTTTGGAGAAAGTGATTATAAGACCATTGTCATAGTAGGAAGCAAAGTAGGTTGCGAGGCGCGAACTGGATTCATGCCACGTGGTCCACGTTCATCCAACTTTGTTTTGCCGGTTTTTGCCTGCCTGAAACGAGTTACACGGCACGTTCCGAAGGTTCGATTGAGTTTTGCTGTTTAAGATCCCGCGAGGTAAAATATCCGCCTTCGGGAGGACTCCTCACGATGTCGTGCGGTTCATGCTAACTTGAAGGGAATACGACCATAGTACCCAGTGCATAGTGAGTATTTTGATACCGTCATTGACTCTTGAGGTGACCCATCAACTTTGTTGTTTGTTGTTGAGGCTGATATGAGTTGAAGCTATAAACACGTAATTTGTATGATTTCAAATCACAAAGTGACAAGTTCCGAGGGCGCGAACTCTACCCTTGCCCCGAGTTCCAATCGATATTCTCGAAAAATTAGGGGGGATACTCCACTGAATTGTCCCTCCAAGGGACAAGAGACCGCCCAAAAATCAATGGTTGCGGAGTACATATGAAGTCGGAAGCGGGGGGGCCGCTCGACTATTACAGATGGTGTTGGGAGATGAGTTGGGTAGGAAGAGGTTCATGTCGTCGTACGTCTCTCCTCCTCCTTCGAGAGTTGGAACAGTCATACAAACCGCCGCGCTGAACCAGAACTACGCTATGTTTTTTGGTGGGGGAGGTTATTAAGTAACCGGGGTTGCTGTGTACGTCTGTCTGTCTTGCTTCGGACTTTCGGACTTTCGGACTTACGAAAAAAACCCCCGTCTCCTCTCCCTATCTTTTCTGCGTTGAACAGCGGTGGACTTGTAGGAACCGTCCCTATCTACAACTCTGAAATCTCGTACGTTCCTACACCCTTTCCTCTTCTCATCTTTCTTCCTTTCCTTTCTCAGCCCACCCGAATCCCGAGGGTCTCGGCGCCTGCCTTCGGATTTGCGCCCCTTTCCACAAACGTCAACTCTGTTTCAGGTGCCCTCCGGGGGATTGTGTTGATTTTGGTGTTATCGGATAGTCCGAGGTGGTTGATTAGGTGTGGGAGGCGTGGGGGGCGTTTGGGAGGATTAGGGCTGGGAGGGAGGGGAAGAAGAAGAAGGGAGAAGGGGTGGGGGAGGGGGAGGGGGAGGAGGGGGAGGGGGAGGGGGAGGAGGGGGAGGGGGAGGGGGAGGAAGCGTTGAGGAGGGAGTTTGAGGCTCAGGATATGAGGGAGCAGATTTTGTATGAGAATGTGAGTCACGAGTGGATTCGGAGTTTCGTTGTTAGTGTGCCTTCCTTTTTCACGCTGAACGAACCCTCGCCTGGTAGTCGACGGAAGTCACTTCATTAACCGACGCATGGCAAAAATACCGGAAACATGTAGCCGTCGCGGTGTTCGTGCAAACGATGACTTCGTTGACTGGAGTTAACGTTGTCAGTCCGTCTCTCTCTCCTCCTCTCCCTCTCTTACCCCTCTTCCCCCCACCCCTTCACTCTCCCTCTAGAATCATTAAGGAGGTCTCAACTCGACGGCATGGATCTCAAGAGCCGAAAAATCGTCCCTCAAATCATCCCTCTCGTTCCTCGAAACCCGCACCACCTTCCTAACACATCGCCCCTCCAATCCCTCCGGAATGAACGGATACTCCTCAGGCCCAAACTCATCCTGATCCGGTGGTCCAGCATACAAAATCAACTCCTCCAACCTCGAATCACCCTGAACCGCAAACCAAACGTCCTTCGCGAAATTCCTATCAATCGTAGAATACACCTCGCCGAATTCCTCCGCACCAAAGGTTTTCCTGGCGAGCTCGTCAGCGGGGAGAAGACCTCGGGAAAGGTACTCGAACCATGGGTGGTGTTTCCCGAGGTCGTAATAAATCGTTAAGCGACGAAGGGAGGGGAAGATGGATATAACCGTGTACGTGACCATCTCGTTGAACTTTGGGTCGATTGTCCTGTTGACATCGATTCCGAGATGGGTTAGACAGAGAGCTTCCGAGTATATGAGCTCAAGGTCACCCCGGGAGAGTAGATACCGCGGTTCGTCTGTTCGTGCTATCTGGTGTAGACTTAAGGAGCGCAAGTTTGGTCCGTGGTGGAGGAGAATCGAGGGAAGATCGATATGTCCGTGATAGCCAGTGATGGAAAGGGACTCTAATGGGTTGAGCGAGGTGAGGAAGGCTCCGAGCGTCGTTCTGAATCGTTGAAGCTGGGGACTAAATACGGGAAAGTCGGCGATCACAAACGACAAGTGTTTCAGTCCACTGAAAATCCCGTGGTCGATAGCGTAGTCCAACCATTCAGTATCCGTATAGACTTGTCCCAGTTCCAGAGTCTCGATGGTTCGCAGGTCAAAGAAAGATTCCCAACGTCGGAGGATTAGGAGGCCGTGATACATAACCCCCCATTTGATCTTCCTCATCCTGGTTTTCCTCACCGGTCTCTCCACCTCAAACTTCTTCATCTCCATCGCTATTTCCGCAACTCCTGCGTATTCCGTCGTAGCCCAGCTACTATACCTCAACTCTTCCAAATTCGGCGACAGAGCCAAGATCCGCTGGAAAGCCACATCGTTGAAATCCAACGTCGACGCTGCATTATGCAGCACAAAACGTGCGCTTATACTCCGCAAACACGGCGACCTCGCCAACGCCTCCTCATACGGATCGCCGACCTTCACATCAGACCGAAGACGAGTCCATTTTCTAACGTGAAGGTGACAAAACGGGTGTCTGCTCTCGAGGTGTTGCAGAAGAGTAATAGGAACTCTTTCGGCACAGTCGAACACCACCTCGCGGAGCCCCGTCAGGCGGGATAGAAAATCGACGAGAGGCTTCCACTTTGCCTGGTTTACCTCATCGACCCGATGAGGTGAGAAAGGATCATGATACCCCTCGTCCCTTAGCCTAGGATCGTTAAACTGTTCCTCGCCTTTCCAAAGTCCCGTAAAACTCGAATGAACAGTGACTTTTCTGGTTGCCTTCCAAATCGCGCATTCGGGAGGTAGGATACCGGGTGGATGGGGGTCAGTCGGATCAGTGTGATGTAGGGTAAAGTCGAAGGACAGTTCTCGGTAGGCAAAGGGCAAAGCAGCATCGGAGATCCGTTTGTTAACTCGTAAGAGTGAGAAAATCGTGTGCCGTGAGGTGTCGTGGATCTGACGGTTGAGCAGTTGGTATCTTCAATTCCAAGGAAGAGATTACTTACCAGTTCGAATATCTCCGTTAGGATTTCTGCACTCAAGTCGTCTAGAGTCAGCATGGTGGTGGTAAGGAGGAAAACGAGTCGTACACGAGGCTGTTTACGAACCTCGAGGCGGCGATCACCGGAGTTAACCGATATCAAGGGACGCGCCGATGGCAGAGCTTTGATCAAGTTTCTCCGAGGTTTCAGAAGGTGGAGATTTCGGTCTTGTGGTGGCTGTCTTATGGGGTTGAATCGGAACAGTACTCGGCGCGAACGATCAACGAAAGCTCAAGACCAGACATCTTTTAGCCCAAATTGAGCCTCTAACACTCCCATCCAAAGCTCAGATCGTCACATATAGCCAGAGTGGTAAGGCTCACGGGAAGCAGCACGTTGACCCAGAGCTGGGTAATAGGTAGTAAGTATCAGAACCAATCCATTTTGTAACCCGCTTTGCCCAGTAAGCAATATCAAAGTACAACACCCCCGCGTTTCAGACCTCCCGCATTCAGAAGATGCACACCTCGACGTCTTTCTCACAGCTACGACATCCGGGCAATTAGTCAAATCCAACCATCGAAGATTGGGCGAGGTACTTACGTAGCAATCTCTATGGGTCCACAACACGTATAGTTTTGGTTAGGAGGGCCTAGAAGTTAGAATTGGGCGATACGTGAGTAGACTGGAGGATGATGGTCACTGGTCAGAGTCAAGATTTACATCCCTGTCAAAGCGAGTATATATATGAGCTCGTGATCGGGTACGTCGGGCAGATGATTATCACTTACTATGCCATTGGCGCAAGCTAGTTGAGGAAAATACCAGTCGCTGTCAGCATCCAGAGTGGTCCCATGGAGAAGAGCAGGGACGTTACTGACAAATTGGTTCATCCTGTCGAGAGACAAGCGGGTTGGCAGCAACGAAGCCGACGGCAGCGAAGACGAATGCAAGAGCAGCGAAGCGCATGGTGAGAGAAGGGCTCGATGAGAAAACGGTGAATCAAAACAACTGGGGTGTTGTGAGATAAGTATGTTGTGTTCAGTGCTAGGTGCTTTTATAGCCTTACAGTCAAGCCTGCCAAGTATGCAAAGAATGAATTTACACTGAAACTCCCGTCTACCCCCATCGCTTTACACGTAAGTTGCCCACAAACGGCAGGTCGAGCGTTATTCATTTGAATTCATTTGAAAGGTCTCGGCGGGCCAGCAAATGCAGAAACGTCAAAAATCTAGACTAGACCAAGAACAGGGAAGGAGGACAATGGGAGTTATATTGGGTCCCGGTCTGAAATAATACGAAAAGTTCGCGAAACCGGGAACGCCCAGCCAGGGGTATATAAAAACGGGCAGTCTATCCACTCACAAATCCCTAATACTCGCTTTAACACCACACTTACTTATCTGAGTAACGCCGGCATATCAACTTGGAAGCGACTAAAATGTCATAGGAGAGTTCATGAAGAGCTGCAATGTGATTAGATGACCCACAGCACAAATGGCAGGATTCTCAGCTAACGGTCTCGACACCGCCAACGTCTGTTTGATGGCCGTAATTTCCCGAACGGAAGTTTCCTGCCATCAACCTGATAGAAATCGAACCTTCTCCATCGGTCTGAGGGGGGGCCGGCAACAGGGGTTGTGCGTTCTGGGAAACGAAGAAACACGTAAGTTTGGGAAAGGAGGTAATGTATATGAGTGCTAAATCTTACGTTTTTTGTTCCTGTCTCTCTACTTACCTCCTCCTGGGGTTTTATCAACGCCTCTGTTTCAGGAGATGCGCTTGTAGACACCTTTGTGTTTTGCTTCGTAGAAGCTTCCTCTACCGTGTAGACAAATCCATTCGACGAGGGCTCAGCTGAACACTAGACCTTCGTGCGAGCAAGGCCGCAACTTGCCGTGTGAGAAAATTGTTGGGTGACGAGAAAATTGGTCAACGAGTTGAGCCTCGGCCCCCAAGCCTTGAATCTGGGTCATTCCTTTGGCGATGCTGAAACCGAAGTCACCAGCGAGGGATAGATTTTGGATGATCAGTCCGAACGCCCGATATCGACGACCAGAAGTCAGTAATACACAGCTCGAAGGGAGGTAGTAGTCTGAATACCTACTATCAGAGTAGCTAGAGCTTACCGGCTTGATCTTTTCTGTCGGGAGATCGCTACTCAGACGCTCGAGGGTCTCCGTGGCAGCAGAAGAGGATGAGTGGGCTGTCAATGTTTCATAGACCCTGAAGACAAGGCAATTTGCACGATGTACGGCGAGATCCCAAGGCACCAAGAACTCCGGGATTTCAACGTGTATCGAGGCAATTAACGTATCAAAAAGTCAGTACCAACGATGTCTACCGGTGAATGCATATGAGTAACTTGAGTTATCCAACAATATCCATCGCTTCGATACATCCAAAATGTTTTACTTCATGAGATTGAGAGCGGTTCGATCTTCCGTGAACTTGATATTTCCGGATCGCTTCGAATAGATCTCCTTCCTTCCTACACATTCCAACATTTGGAGGTCAGACGGAGTATCATATAGAGAATTGAGGAAAGGCGCACCTAGCTAGATAGGTATCGTTCACAGAATCCTTATTCCGTTTCGGCGAGTCCGATTATTTGTAAAGTGTCTACATCATCTCTTAGGTCATCCCTCTCGTTTCTCGAAACACGAATATGCTTTTTGACACTCTGTTGCCAGCGTGTTCCGTATCGAAGGCCCTGACTCAATGTCCCCATGTCCAAGGTCATATTCTCAAGTCTCTGGTTCTTCACAGCGCACCAAACCTCCTTCACAAACTCTTTGTCAACCTTGGTATAGAAATCTGCTGCATCGGAGGCCTGCTTGAAGACTCCACTGTTCGCGTAAAGGGAAGGACGGCGGAAGCGCTTGGCATAAAACTGGACGTTCTCATCATGGAGCCCGAGATTGAAATGGATGGTGATGCTCAAGAGACGTTGGAATGAGGCAAGGACTTTGTACGCCTGCGCCACTGTCATCTCCGAGCTCGTTGTTGGAGATCTAGAACGGTTGAGGTCGATTGCCAGATGCTCTAGAAGAAGTGACTCAGACAGGATAAGCTTCAGATCCTCGCAACTGAGTGATGGTCGCTGCCTGTCTCTGCACTCCACCTCGTGAAGCGACAATGAGCGTAAGCTTTGTCCGTGGCGACGAAGAATAGAGGGAAGGTTGATGTAGCCGTGGAAACTGATGACCGAGAGGGACTGTAAGGGTGGAAGTGATAGCAAAAAGCTTTCTAGCGTTGACTGATATCGTCCACGGGAGGACGCATCGAGAGGAACGGCAGCGATTATCAGTTTGAGATGTCGAAGCCCCTGGAAGGCACTATGGACGATGGCGTACTCCATCCACTCCGTATCCGGAGGTCCACCCACCTCCAAAGTCTCGACATTCCGTAGGTCGATGAACGTAGACCATCGTCGACAGTGTGTGGCAAAAAGGTGGCCAGACACAGTATGCCACCTGATTGTCCTCACGCTGGTTTTCCGCACCGGCACGGCCATCTGAAATCTCTTCACCTCCTTCTCCTTCTCTTCGTTGTCGATACCGTGAAAAGTACCAAAGCTCACTGTGAACTCCTCCAAATTTGGTGACAATGCCAGAATCCGCTCGAACGCAGCCTCCTCCAAATGTATCCTCAGTGAGTATGCATTAGAAAGCTCCACCTCAATCCCTCGCAAACAAGGTGAACGCGCCAGAGCCTCCTCATATGGATCCCCGAACTTGGTAGCGCAGGAAATCCGAGTCCAGTTTCGGACGTGGAGGTGGCAAGAGGGGTGCTTTGTCTCGAGTTGGTGAAGGAGGACGAAAGGGACTCGTTCGGTGCAGTCAAACACCAACTTTCGGAGGCCAGTAACCCGGGATAGAAATGATATGAACATATCCCATCTATCACGGACTTCCTGCTCTGAAGGAACGTATGGCCCTGGGAATGGGGTTTCGTCATTGATCGAATCAGAATCCAAGTCTGAGTCTTCGGGCTCTCCTGGCCATACGACCAGTGATGCATAAACGGCTATCTCCCTGACACCCTTCCAGATAACGTGTTCAGAGGGTAACTTGAAGAAAGAATCGAGCTGCTCGAGAGCACGGGTGTACGGTTTTTCGGTAGGCTTTTTTCCATCTCGATGCACTTGGTCATGGTCAAAGGCCATTTCGCGGTACACGAACGGGAGAGCAACATCATAGATAGTTTTGTTGACTTGCAGGAGGGAAAAGATCGTGTGTCGTGAGGTATCGTGAATCTGCAGCGTAAGTTGGAAGCAAAGCGACATGGATAGAATTCCCGTTATAACTCACCACTTCGCAAATCTCAGTCAGAATTTCGGGACTCAGCGTGTCGAACGTTGGCAACATGGCGGTAGAAAAAGACCAGAGTGATTCGACACCAGGGTCGAATGTCATGGCTGTACATAATCGGCATTGCATAATCTCCTACTTCGGCCGTCAATCATAAATGTCGGCGATATAGCCGTTCGAGCACGCTCTTACCGATCTCCCTTCAATACACGAGCAGTCCACGCGATCAATAATTAATAATTCCCCAGTGCCGTTTGCGAACCGTGAGTGTTCTTCGTCGGATCACTCCGAATCTCCAACAACGAGCGGGAAACCGTCTCGTGCGTGCCACAAACCTCGCATCATCGAACTGTGAACGACGTGTTACAGCTATGTTTTATCTGGGGTTTAGCTACTCGAGACATCTCTCAAGCGACATGTAGCCAAGACGACCAGCTTCGAGCATTTCATCCTCCAGAAACGTTTGTGTAACGATCTGACTTCTGAGAAGCTTCAAGCACTTTGAGTTTCAAAACTCTGGCGCTGTGGCACGCACTTGGAAGCTATATAAGCCACTCCCCACATTAAATATTCCACTTCAAACCCACCCAAGTACTCATTGCCTCGTACTTGCATCTCACGAACTCGTAATTGATTTCTCATTACTACTCAAAGGTCTCAAAGAATGCAGTTCTGCACACTGTCCGCTGCAATCTGCCTGATCCTCGCCGCTGCCTCCAGTACTGCACCTATAAAGTACGACTCTAGCCTTTGTTTTTACCTGAAAAATGGTTACTAATGCTACTAGTAGCATCTCACACGGCGCAATGAGCTGCAAACAAATCGAAGGGAACGGAGTCGGCAAATCAGTGAATCCACCGAGCCGCGGCTGCTCGGCTGTAACAGGATGCCGTGGCGATCGTTGAATTTCGAAGGCCTAATTGTCTGACAGCCACCCAGTTCAGTGTCTGTGTCGTCGGGATCTTTCCCCTGATATTATCTGTTGTACTTGGGCGGATACTGTTGATGTTTTTGGTCTACCGGATGCGGTACGATGGTCTCACCTTGATGCGGGACTGTACCAACACCCGCCCTCGCCTCTTTCAGTTTAGCCACCCTAATTTGCTCCGTAAATCTGCTCTATTGACCCCCGTTTTGTTATCTGAATTTATAGCCCTAGCTCCTTATGTATGTAACGCCAGTGTTCATTAATAATAAGAGGTCTTGCCTGGTGGGTCTTTTCCTAAAAATGTGTTTATCGCCACCACTCAGAAGGTTTCCGTTACCTCTGAGGTCTCCGTTGTGTCATACATGAGCTTGCTATTGCTGGTACCCAGTGATCAAGACGCTCCATTCTTCGGGGTTGTGACTACTGGCATGAACTGTCCGTCAATGCCCGGTATCCAACAATTTTCTAAGACGCGTAACGCCAACTCATTCTTGGTTTTTACCATCCTGATTCCTGAGCTTATCGAAAAAAACAAACTCCAGACCCTCAGTCTCCAATGAATCAAAAAGCGATACTCAATACACGGGCCGTCCTAAATAATAACATAATACTGATAAACTGGTGGTATATACGCAGCACGTTCTTCCCAAAAACAAAGTGTCCGTCCTCCTGTCCTTCTAGTGACCAAGGCTTATCACACCCCAAACAACTCATTGACGAGTCTAACCACTTCCCCCGCACACCCCCACGACACCGTCCACCCAGCTTCTCCATGACCATACGAATGGACAATCCTACTTGCAACTCGCGTGTATATCTCCGTCTTTTCATACTCATACTCGTACTCATACTCAGATACTCCGGCTTTGTGTTCCCTCAATTCACGCTCGACACGAGCCTCGTTCCCCTGTCTCGACGGTCTGAGTCCCTGAGAGATCGGTTGGGTAGGATCTAGGCGGGCAGTCTTGAGGAATGGGAGGTGAGCTTCGCAGCGGGACTTTAGACGTTGGATTATGGGGGAGTCGAGGGTGAGGTTTAGATGCCAGTTGTCGGGTTCGGAGGAGGCTATTATTCGTTAAGAATTAGAGACAAACTACTTGAAGGAGACCGATTTATGCTCTCACCGCCAACGAGCAATGTCCCGTTCGTTCTGGGTACGACGACAACACCCCCCTTTTTTCTCCCATTCCCGAGGTGAACGGTTATCCCACGTTTGATATGGGGAAAATCAATACCGTCGTTGATGACGTTGATAAACCCTCCCCGGTTCGGATAACACAAATGGTCGTCTGCGAGTTCTACGCTCCCGATACCTGTACAGTTTACAATAGCGTCTGCGTTCCACTTCCTCCGGAGGTCTAGTTCCTGTAGGAAAAGGTCTCCTTCGATGCGGTGAGTGTGGAGATGAGCGCCTTTTGATTTGATGAGGAAGAGGAGATATGAAAGAGTTTCGGGGGTGGTAAAGTGGGGCACCAGGAAGGTATATGAGTCCGTTGTGGTGTACGCGGGGTATATATCATTCCGGTCGACGAGAAGATCTTGTTCCTTCCCCTTCTCGCTGTCGCGGGTGAACCCAAAAACACCGGTATCCCGAATTTCGTTCATTCTCGTCAACTCTATCCGGTTCTCTTCGATTCGGTGGGGAAAGTAATGAGAGCTGGGAAGCATTGTTATACCAGAGAGATTAGATTTCTTGCCAACACCTGCCGCTGCCAGTGCGATATCGCTCCAGATACGGTAGGAGTCTATACTCCATTGTTTTTCTCGGTGGTTGTGAGTTGAGGAGGAGGGCGAATGAGGGTAACTCCACATTGCTGTACAGCCTACTTGGGATGCTAGTCTTTCGTGTGTGGTAGAGGAGTAGGAGGAGGATGAAGGCCATTCTTTCGAGATGACTGTGACTTTGTATCCCCGATCAAGGAGAGCCCAAGAGGTAGTCAACCCGATTACGCCTGCTCCAATGACGACGATGTGTCTGGGCTCTGTGTTGGTAGAGGGAGGAGGGATTAATGGATGGGGTAATGGAGTGATGTTGTGCCATAGACGTAGGTTGCTTGAACTCGGCGTGTTTCTGCTTGCATCCGGGCTGTGAGCGGAATTAATCGTTTGGATTGCCATTGGAACGCTCGTTGTGAGGGGGAAACGAGAGGGCTGGGACGAGAAAGTGAGATATGTGGGCGACAGCGATGGGGCCGGTCCTAAAAGTTGTCAAAGTTTTAGGAAGAAAGAAAATGCGGAGAGCGAGGTATGAGACGCACGTTATGTTAGGTGTGTGTCAAAAGAAACGCACACGGTCTCCACGCTGTAGGGGCAGAGTGGAGAAGGAGAAAGGAGAAAGAGAGAAAAGATGGGACGCAACATTGAACCTGCATTTATATTCATCGAATGTCGGGCGATTCTGCATTCCACCCACCAACAATTGAGATTCACTACACGTTGGGTAAGAATAGAGTTTGCGTACGTTGCCCATCTGAATGTTCATTGAATTCCGTCAAACTTGACTTAAAATTAACTCCGGTCTAAAAGAGGATCCTCGGGGCATGTGCACATCAGACATCTGTACCTAGACGTCGTTGGCTAGGCACCGACTGGTCAGTCGAGTCGAGTCAAGTCTCGAGATAACCATCGCTTTCCGCTCACCCACGCCCGCATCTCCGCAAGATAAGTTGAGGTATAAGGATAAGGAACTAGCGGCCCCGGGGAAGAGGGTGATAAGATCTCGAGACTTACCAGGGTCATCCTCCCGCAACCACCTTCGCTGTCAGGGTCAATGCCTTTCAAGGAAGTCCGGGTCCTATCAAGCATTCGACAGTTGATGGACAATGGGTGGGATGGAAATTGAGCCGAGGGCGTTTTAGCCTGTGGAATCCTCGTCTTAGGTTGGAATGGAGGATATGTAGTACGGACCTACTTACTAGAGCTTTGTTGTCTCCGCACGCAATCCCAGAACGAGACTAGAAATGGGCGACAACGGGTTCCAGTTCAATCTCATGACATGCGTGGTATGTAACGCCGCCACTATTTCTCCGCCACGCACTAACTCCTGGGAGAGGAAGGGCTGGACATTGATCACGAGTATGATTTCTTTGATGCACGTACTCCAAAAAACAATCTTCTGGGGGCCTAGGCTTATCATTAGGTTGCAGAGGATCGCGGCGAGTCTGAATTTTGGGATTCAGCCCATGGCTAGTTTCAGATGTTGAGTTTGAACGATGAGTTTTGGGAAGGTAGTCCACCCGTAGGAAGAGTCACCTGGGGGCTCGATCCAGAGATATGAAGGTTTGAAATCTGGCAGTGGAGGGCAATACCGCGATAAGTAGAATCAATTGGATCGCTATCAGCAGCATGTAATAGGATATTATGTTGGTCATGGCCATGTAGTCCCCGAGGAGTCCGAGAATTCCGGAGGAGAATGCTAAACATTCTTCATGGTTGCGCGAGCGGGAGACTGTTGAGTCGAGCTTCAGTAGCTTCAGTTCTTTGGTCACAGGATCTGACTTGGCCCAGTGGTCGATGGATTTGAGGAGGACTATTCTCGCAGTCAAGATATGATATTCTCCGGCGTAGAGGCCTCGTACGCCTGATGAGCAAAGACATGAGGGGGATGAAATAATGAGGCTTTGTGAGGCAGTAAACATAAGGTCGTGGTGCAGAGTGAACCTTGTCTGTCGGAGTTCTGAGCGTCCGGGTAAGACATTGGCGCCGACCCTGCAAAAGAGTTTAATCACCGAACCCTAACCACACTCCCATCACGTCACGCGTCGAGAGTCCTAACCCTAGATCACTGTTCACTCTCATTGTCACCGTCAGTGTCGTTGGTCCAGGTCAATCTTTTACCACCACCCCCTCCTCCTTCGAACCTCTCTACGACAATGACCTCGAGAACAGACTTGCTTGCATGGCTCAATGAGCTCCTTCAAATCAACTATACAAAAGTCGAACAATGTGGTACCGGAGGAGCCTATTGTCAGATTTTGGATTCAATCTATGGTGCGTTTTCAATGGTCTTTTCTGCAACCAGGACGGTACTGATTTCGTGTTTTACTCATCTGATGTGCTCTATCTACCTTGTCTGTGCCCTTATCTCGGTCATTCTGCTCGTTATGCTGGTATATCGCGTGCGATCTTTCGCGCCGCTCAACTCTGAAAAAAACGGAAACTGGACCGCGAACACTAGGCGATATACCCATGACTCGAGTCAAGATGAATGCAAAACACGAATACGAGTACATTGCCAATTTCAAGGTCTTACAAAACGTGTTCAAGGCGAAGAAGATAGAAAAGGTGCGCCCTCTCAGCCAACTTTATTTTCCGTTCATCCATTTTTAACTGGTTCAACAGCCAATTCCGGTCGAAAAACTAGTCAAGTGCAAGATGCAGGACAACCTCGAATTCCTCCAATGGATGAAACGGTTCTGGGACCAGAACTATGGCGGACAGGGATATGACCCTGTTGCGAGGAGAAAAGGTGCACCGACAGATACACCGGCGACTATTGCTCCGCTCGGAGGGGGTAGTAGAGCCGGTGGTCTCAGCGCTGGTACTCGGTCAGGTGGCAAGACACCTATTGGAGGACACCGTTCAGGCTCGGCGCAACCTCAGAACGACGCTCTGGTTCAGCATCTGCAGAATCAGGTTAAGGAATTGAGTGGGCATTTGGAGGGGCTGGAGAAGGAGAGGGATTTTTACTTTGAAAAGGTACGGCTGCCTCTGTGTTCCACCATAAAATGTCACTAACTTGGTATGGTCATATCTCTTTATCCTCCACTACGCGTTGGCCTTGCGTGCGTATCAATAGCTCAGAGACATAGAGATCCTTGTACAGCAACAAGCGGAAGCACTGGAAGCAGAAGGAAAGGAAGATGCGACATTGAAGCAGATCCAAGGGATCCTGTACAGTACTGAGGTGCGTTAATCCTCTTACGCTGGTGTACATGCTCCGGACGCCTGTCTTCACCCGACGTTTTTATGCTTGGAATTTTACCCTCTTTCGCCTTGTTGTCACTTTGTGCCAGTTTTGCCCACAACTTCCATCTCTTCGCCTTACTTGTGTCGTGCTTCTTCTTTCTCGTTTTTTCCGTTCTCTTGTTCATCCTCTGCGCCCTTTCCAACTTGTTCCCATCTATTTCGGCTCCTTCCGTACGGCGCTCAACTGCTGTCAGGGCAGTGCCTGCGAGATGACTTGTATCATCCCTCATGCGTCCTGATCGACGCCATAGTACGCGCTCCACCGACGCTGGCGATGGCGCGTTGGTGACCGAAGCCCTGGTCGCCGCTTTCTTCTTTTGTCTCCGCAATCGTACCCGGGGATCATTTCGCCGTATATTTTTCATTCATACCTCTTGTATTCTTTCTCCTTACTGTCCACCGTCCTTCTCGGCTCGTTCCGGACGGTGCACAATGGTTGTCGGGGCAGTGTTCTCCAGATGACTCGTATCATCTCGTGCGCCATAAAGCGTTTGACGCTTCTGGGTGATCGAAACCCCAGTCGGCGCTTTCTTTTTTCGACTCCGGTGATCATTTCACCGTTTATCTTTTCTCGTACCTGTATTCCTCTTTTATCTGGCTCATGACCACGAGCTTTCACCACGTTTCATTTTCTGATCAATTTTGTGTCATTTTGGTTCGCAACGACCGTGTTTCTTCCCTTTCTTCATTCGCGCCCGTTTTCTTGGGCAACAGAGGCAGTGCCCCCTCGACGGCCTGTACCATCTTTCATGTGCCAGATCGAGCCCATATACCCGCCACCGATGACAGCGATGGCGCATTCTGCTTCCTTCTTCTGCGCCGTTGCTATCTGCCTCCTTTTGCGCGTCCATTTCGGCGCAGTCCGTACGGGTGCAGAGTTGGCTTGTCGGGGCAGTACTCGTGTCGTTCTAGCGAGGCCGCATAACCCGCCACCGACGTTGTGGATGGCGCTGGGTGATCGAAACACCCTGGTCGCTGCTTTCCTGTTCTCGATTCCGTGTTTTTCTTACCTTCCACTTGGGGATCATCTCGCTACTATTCTTTCTTCATACCTTTCCCCCTCTGGTTCGTGGCATGGCAAAATATGTGGGGTTTCCATTCTCCCTACTATCTCTTTGCCACTACCATTCCAGCCCGCCTCCCTACCCTTTTACCTTTTCACCCCGGTCCTTTTTCGCTCGTAGCACATTCCTATTCCCCAACGTTAATCTCCGAAGTCAAGGATTGGCGATTGGCGGCAAAGTTCTTTAATGTTTTGGTTGTCAGCCTGCGTTATTCTTTTATCCTGCCTTGTCATTCATTTCGGTTGCCTCCCTCGGGCGAAGCTATTCCTATTTCTGTCGACTGTCTACCCCTCCCCTCGTTCCCTTATCATCGACTTGTGGTTAATGTGACGGGTGCTGTGGGCGTCGGGCGGATGTTTTTATTTCATTGTGTCTCCGGGGTTACGTTTTTAATTTTGGATTTGGGTTTTGGCTATCGTACGGCTTCGCAGACGATCATGATGCATGATCTGTCGTCTGAGCGCATTCGCGGCGCTCTCTCTTTGCTTTATCGTCGTCTCGCTTCTCTACTCGTTCTGTCACCCGTGCTCGAGACTGATACTGACCCATCCCTTTTCTTTCGTACTATAGGAAGGATTCGAGGTACCAGACCCCAACGCACCACCGGCGGACGAGGAGGAGACGTTCTAGAGAGGGACACTGGTTACGGATGACCTCATTAAAGTCGCACCGCACCGCCTCCCATCGCACTGCTTTCGCTTTTTTTTATCGCTCTTCAATACCGAATATCACCCACCACCATCCTCCCTGTATCCATATACATACACCACGAACGAGAATATTTTCAATATAACGTATCAGAATTTCTTCTCTCCTTCCTTTTGTTGCTCTACCATTACATTAGTTTCGTTTATAACTTGTCGAACCTCTGGGCTTTAGACGCAAGGCGGCCTTTGAATTTCCACACACTCGTTTTACTCCCGTACGCTCCTTGTGCCACCTATTTTGTCACTCGTTCATTCGCTTTCTTCCCGAATATTGGGTTGCCAACTTGACTGAATACGTTCCTGTAATGGCTCGCGAACGCGGACCGAATTTCCAGAGTCCAGATGAACGATTTGCCTGCCTGCCTGTTTACTCAGAACTCGCGCCCACACCGATTCCCGACGTTCGGATGGCCAGGGGGGCGGATCATCATCGCTTGTTCCTTCCAAGTGACGCGCGGCCGATGTAAAGAGACATCAATACTGCAATCAGGGATAACGTTAAGGAGGGTTTTTTACCCTGACTAGACCTTGGATCAGTGGATCTTTACAGATCCACTCCGGGGTACGTGAACGTCATTGAGGGCGCCTCGCTCAGGGCGGCGGACCCCAGAGTCTGAGTCGTAGAGGTAGAGTGTAGGAACCGCCACTGTTTTTATCCTAAGTGAGCCTGGACGTTGGTCGAGTTTTTTGACGAAGAACTTCTCCCTCGTTCGATAAAGGTCTTTACTCAAACACCTCGAGATGAGACCTTACCGATTACCTGTGAAGTCGAGGACGTAGACATGGACGAAAGATACGCCTGCACGAAAGTCTGCCGATAAAAGGTACTCTATCATTATGAAAAGGGACCTATGCAGTCATGGTTCAACGCCACTAGGTACCCGGGGGCTACGGAAACTTACAAGGCCGCCGTATCTCGAGTGTCCTAACTATGCACTGTGTCAATTCTCGAAGGAAGTGACCTCCTTTCCATACCGCTTTGCCTTTACGATATTTCCCGGATGGATCATGGAACCGACAATCGAGAAACAGAAACAGCTTTGACACTTGTGTGTTGCCCCGGTGCCCGTGTGTTCTCTTCAAATCTAATCGAGCTTTCTGGAAGACTATGCTTTACTCAGAACGGCGAGTTGAGGCCTCCCACGGGGCCCCGTTCTGGAAATCTACAACGCCAACGCCACACGGCAAGAAGGTGGTTGAACCTTGTGTGTCTTCTTTGGATTCTCGATGAGAGCCTGTTTTCTTCCTTGAACGTCAAACTTACGAGGGGCTGACAGATAGATTTGGAATGTTCAATCCTTCAAGACGTATCGGCTGATCTATTCGAGTCATCTTCAACTCCTATATCTGTTGTGATGGTGTACAGCGGGTGCCGGGACCGATGCTAATAACGAGAGGAGGGGAAAAGGAAACGACAAAGAGAACAGCGGTATCTAAATATGTCGAGTCCCAAAGTCAGATAAGTAATATGTTTACAAAATGACCATAATTTAGCCGGACGTTTTCCAAGGAAACAAAAAACCACCGTCTCAAGGAGGATGAGAACTATTATCGCATCGAATATAGGTAGGGTATGAATAGTGACGGAATGGCGGAATAGTTGAAGTTCGACGGGAAGTGGTAGGATGGATGAATGATCGTGTGCAATTTCGGATGTGGTGTACAAGGACGCCATGGGCGTTGAATGATGGTGAGGCGGTGGCTTCCAAATGTGGCGTTTGTATATGATACAGCATGAAATGAGAACGAGTTGGTTGGTGGTACAGATATCAATGCGAGATGAGATGGGTATCATGGAGACGAGCAGCGGTTGCAGTAGTGCGATGGAGCAAGAAACAAGAGACGCAACGTCGAAAGCGAGGATGTCGGAACGCGGGATAGAGATGGGAGTTGGGAGCGGGAGTGAGCGGGAGGACATGATCCTATCATCTCAAGGAGCGGGATGACAAGACAGATTAACGTGGATAGACAGGGTGTACAGCGTCGAATAAGATATGATGATGATGAAAAGTGTCTAGTTTTGGATTTTGGAAGAAATTTCCCCAGCTAGGCTCGTTGAACCTGGAGCCAAGAGTATCGTTCGACGGCCTAGACCTTCGCGAAAATCCTTGGCTCAATAGTCAATTTAGCTGCGAAAATGAAGGCGGAGCCAACAATGACTGTCGCTCCCGAGAATATCATTGGCCCTGTGAATGATTGCCTAGAGGATAGGAGGGCACCCGCGATTGGACCGCCAACTAGAGCACTAGATCGAGGGAGAAGGTGGTGAAAAAACAGGTGAAAGGGGTAAGAGAAGGGGGCAAGAGCATTCGTCAGCTTCCTTTTGTGACAGTGAAAGAACAAAAAGAAAGAGATGAACGCGGGGATAGAGTCTGGATTCAAACAGGCCTAGCGAGGAGGCAGAAGAGCGATGAACCGGCTCGTCTTCCTCAGCTTAGAAACGCTGAGGTAACACCATGATAGTGTAAGAAATGGAGGAGGTGACAGGTGGTATGAGAGTGACATGCATGGTCACCTCAACCTCCTCGCACATCGGGATTCCAAAGTCTCGCTTCTCCAGAATGGAGAGGAGAGGGAATGGATGTGAATAAGAAGCAGATGAGCAGAGAGGGGAAGAAAGATGGAAAGGACCAGAAAAGATAGACGGAATACTCACGGGAATGAGATGACACTATACAAAGCCCCGATTCGACTCCCAATCTCCCTTATGTCCGAAATCCGCGCGACACACGGTGTGACCACGCTGATGAAAGCTCCCGAGCAGAACCCATACAGCAAGGAGTACACAATGAGCCTTTCCATGTCTTTGGCCGTTGTCCAACACGCGATCGTTAATAACCCACTGAAGAACGCGGAGGGGACGAGGAGGTTGAAGTGCCCGATGAGGTCGGACAGTATTGCAGGCGCGATACGACCAAAGACGCCGCCGGCGTTGAGGACTGTCAGAGAGATGAACGCGGTTGATGGGGAGAGGGAGAGGCCGGATGGAGAGGAGGCTTGGGCATAGTCGACAATATAGAACAATGGAATGAAGAGGCCTTTTTGGAGGGAATAACAAAAGAAAATGATGATCAGTAAACTCGAATCCAAAATCGGAA
Organism: Marasmius sp. AFHP31; assembly: GCA_024721195.1. NCBI lineage: Eukaryota > Fungi > Basidiomycota > Agaricomycetes > Agaricales > Marasmiaceae > Marasmius > Marasmius sp. AFHP31. The sequence goes on from JANHQD010002788.1 coordinate 35,711, forward strand.
GTTGAACATGTGCGTAGTGAGCGTTCTTTTGCCCATGAACGTTTGAACACACGCACACTACGGGGAAGAATGAAACTTGTTTGATGCTCACCTAGCGCTACAAAACAGCTTCCAGCAGCAAGGAGGACAAACCGCAAATCCTTCAGGGTCTTCATCGCCAACCGCAGTCCAGAATACGTTTCGCCTTCGGCCGAATTTCGTCTCGAACGACCTTGGGGTACGATAGCCGCCGTCACAGTAAACACCGAAATTACAGAAAGGAAGCCGCTGAGTAAGGCGATGGTGCGTACGGCCCATCCAAACCCGACAGAATCGAAGAGGTGTTGAAGGACGACTGGAAACATGACTCCTCCTGAGTAAGTGACGAGTTCCGGTTTAGAAGGGCCATCATGACGTGATGTATCGGGAGTACATAAAGAGAAAGACGCGACGTTTCCATCAGGCTTCGCACAACACAGCAAAAAGAGGGCGAAGTACATACCCAAACTAGACCCGGCAGCACATATACCGAGAGCTGTGGCCCTGTATTTAGTGAAATGGGTTGCAATGCTGGCTAGTGAAGGATAGAATCTATATCAGGAGAGCGGGAAACGAGGAAGAAGCATGAAAATATCACAATCAGTGACGGAACTTCATCAAAAAGAGAAATGAGACGCACAGAAGCCCGACCCCGAGTCCAAATAAGATCCCCTGACACAAGATGTATTGGTAGTATTGTGTGGATAAGCTCGTGAACACGAGGCTTAGAGTGAAACATATGGATCCAGATAGCATGAGTGGCTTGGGCCCATAAACGTCGAACAGCCAACCCACAGGCCAGCCCTAGGTTACGATTTGACATCAGCTAAAATACCGCGGATGACCGTCGCGTGGACACATACAGAGCAAAAGAAAACCCATAGTTGCAAGGATCCGATCCACGAGATTGTCGAGGGTGAATGAGCGTTTAGTTGATGACCAGCATAGTACGTCTGGAATGTTCCAAAAGCGTTCATCTGCCCAAAAGTGCAGAATAATGCAAGGAAGCCTCCAAAGACGGTGCACCATGCTCGCCGCCTTTCCCTTCTATCACGGTGCTGGTGAGGCTGATGTGATTCGGTAGGATGGAGGGGGGAAGAATCTGGAATGCTTTGAGGGAATGTAGCTGTACTGCCGCCTACTTCCTTGTATTGTACGCTTTCATTGTAGCAGAAGACCTTCGAATCGCGTCTTCCGTCGACGAAGTGTACAGGTGCTGGTGCGTGGGGATGATTATTGGCGGATTCGAGTTTTTCCAAGTCCTGCGTGGAAGACATGATGAGGGAAGAAGGGAGTGGAGGTAGACTCAAAAGCCCAGAGTCAGTTTAATAAGGTGAGTTTCGGGAGGGTAACACCGATCATAGACTCGAGGTATTTAAGGAAGTAAACAGTCCGAAGGGAAGGGAAAGGACAAGTCGTGGAAGACATGATTACAACCCAAAACCTTCAATCATCCCCAGCCTGAGAAGCGCCGCTCCCCGCCAACACCGGATTTGTGTGTCAATTAGGCAACGATGTCGTTATGTTACTTTACTTCATTCCTCCTGAGTCCTTTCCTATTTCCGTAGTAGTACGCTATCTCCTGATAATCAGCCGCATCATGCGACCGCAGTAAGATTAGACAGTCGTGAGTTCCGTCGTCGATTCCAATGTCCACGGAAACGAAGGAGGATTATGGTCTTCAGGGGAAGAACGGTGCTTCGAAAGGGATGATCCAAGGTCAGAGACGGTTTCCCTTTAGGAATTGTGAATAATGGAACCAGGGTTATGAACGGGAACCGTGTCAAAACAGGTTAGCCAGGTAATCCGACGATCAAACCTGGCATTTTACATGGATTGTGGAGAGCCAATCACGCCACATTCGTAGGATCGCTTTCCTGATGTCCGTTGCCTTGAGATATGCGGCGTATGCGGACGAACACAGGTTCGTTAAGCGGCGGGAGGCGAAGAAATCGCCCGACAGCCATAGGCACTATTACCAGGAACCCGAGCACCGGCAAGGAGAAATACTGGGTAAAAATCAAAATCAAAATCATATTTTTACTTTGGGTTCTATGTGTACTTGCCTTCTAGCCCGGTTCCAGTCGTCGTCGTCGTCGGTAACCCGTTCCGGGTTGCCTACTCTAACTCGACGCCACCCCGTGGCGCTTGCGATGCACCATGCGTTCAACGATGCAAGTGGAACCTAAGAGATGCAGATGGCGCATGTGTAGTGGTGGAGTTGCTTGAGTTTTCTGGAAGCCATCAGGCAGGCCGACTCGAGAGCTATCGCTCATCAAGATCGCTCCCCACACGCCCCTTTCCCTTCTACAGACCACCGGATCCGGGTCTTCCGACACAGAGTTGGATGAGAAGAGCGCATGCACTCCCGAAGTACACAAAAGTACAGCTAGCGCCCTTGTCGGAATCAATGATAATGATATTCGCCATCAAATTCAATCTCCTCGGATATCTGTCCAACCTCACCGAAAGGAACAAGGTAAGAGGGCGGAAGCCTTGAGTTGACTTGGTCACCCACGTCCGGCGATCTAGGTGATCCGTCTGTTTGAATGACATAACGGCGAATATTACAAAGGCGACACCGGGTTTGAAGGGTAGTTGGTCCCAGTTGGCGCCTGCGAGACAGACGCGTCTTTGCGGGAGTAGGCCGATGTTTTAGGGCGTTTGAGAATGAATTAATGAATCTTCAATGAAGCGGACGCAATACACACCCGTGTAGTCCGGCAGTGTTGTATCGCGAGATCAAGATAACCATGGGATGGCTACCAGAAGAGATAATTATGACTGTGAGAACATGCAACGAAACTTGGCTGCACCAACTCACTACACGCGAAATGGTACAAAGATCGCATTAACGCCCTCTCCCACCTCGTATACGACCATCAAGTATTATCACGAGGGCTCGCAGGCTGTTGCACTTGCTTATTCTTCTTGGTATGATGAGCTGGCTCGACGTCTGTTCATAGCAAATGACAGATTCAGCGAGGAATATGGAGGGTGAGCAAGGTTTCGTACCTCATCGTAAAGAGGTTTCCAAGATGATCGGAAAGATGATTCTTCTGTTTGGAATTTTCTTGAAAGAAAGTTTGAAATCGATGGCAAGGGGTGTGATTTTCCCTCGTTAACTCCTGAGTCGAAGCTTGGTAGCCTCGTGGTGCATGCCGATTGAGACCTAAAGTTACGCCACGGGAGCGTATGGGCTCAGTATGTTAGTATCTGCAAAGGAGTCAGCCCTTCTACTCTTGACTAGCGTTACAAGTACCAGCAAGACTCGAATGAAAGAGGTGCAATGAGCTCATAGTCCAACGACCTTCCCGGTACCTGAACTAAAGCTGACCATTCCCGAAAAGCGATCGGTGAGGAACGTTCAGTCAGTGTGGCTTTCGGTGGACAATGTACCGAGTTCGTTCCTCGAGTCCCAAGCCCCGTTCGTCGATTGTACACCCGTGCTAGCCTCATTTCTGCCCTAGCATTCTTCCTCAGTCTTTCTGGGATCTCTAACGTACCTGTATGATGTCATGTATTGAAATCTGAGAGCGCTCGGAGCCTTATTCCCCTCTTCAAACGAACAAGCAAGTCCCCGAGAAAGCATCGAAATCGAGCTGGGATGATGGGATTCTTTCACCAATAAAGGGGATTGAATCTACCGCAGAGTTCGGATGGGTACGTATGGCCCTGCTCCCACGACTAGCTTGAGGTTCGAAGTTCGAAGTTCCATATTTCGTAAAAAGGTTGGGAGATAAGGTGCTCTTTACGGAACGCCGTGAGCTGAATATTCGAGATGGTGATGGTGGGAGTCCAATACTGGAATGCGAAAATTCCCACGGACCAAAACCCTGCCTCTTCCCATCATGTGCCCCTCGCTGGGCCAGAGCCTTCAGACCGTTTCGACAGGTTCCTTCAACACCGCTCACGGCGTATCATGTAGGTTAATCTGGAGCAAAATACGACGGATCTCTCTGAACAGAGTCCATTATAGTGAAATCGCCCGAGTAAAAACCGGGAACCGACTACGTTGAATAGACCACAAATACTCCGCTCAGCGAGCCCGGGATTATCGAGGTAAGTTGAGCTAAACGATATACAAAGTTTTCTCGTGATTCAAAGAACCAATTCACAGACGATCTCAATCCCCAAATTACGGAGAAAGAGAACGGCTTCCCTGGTCTATAAGGTAGAGTGGATTACGACTACACCTGTGTTATATGCATTGACCATTTGCAAGATTCGTGGAATCAGGAGTGAGTGGCGAGAAGAATGTTGCAGCATCTCTGCCACCGAGTATTCAAAAAATCTCCATTTCAAAAAAGAGGTCCAGGTGAGAACATGCTCCAACGTTGTTAATAGTGTGCTCTTATGACAACGCTCAATGTTCAACTCTGGGGACGAGATGCTTGATACAGTTTGCAAAAGAACGTTTGATGCTCGATGTGGGTAGTAGCCTGCTCCATGTAACAACCTCAAAAACGCAGATCCGGTCGGCAGCCCAATACTTGACAGAGCCCCGTGGACGGGAATTCTCCGGTATCAATCTGGTAGGTCCTACAGTTTTTGCTACCCCGACTCCTTGATCCAAGACGGTCGTTGCCTTCTTTTCCGACGCGAATGCAAGGCGAAATGAACAGCTGAGCAGTCTAATCAATACCCTATTCTCCATTTCACGACAGTGCTATATGGCTGCTACCGGCTCCGAAGACCAGACTGTACCTGTACGATGCAGGGTCATGACTGTCTCGACAATTGCTTCAAGTCTGAGGTCAGTACATACTTACACCCACTATACATTGTTCCCGGTGCCACCCGAATATCATGAACGCCAATTGTCACAACTTGACGCCGGCTGAGACCGGTTCTCTAGATGTTCAGGTGGGTGTCAAATCTGGCTATGGAGTCGTCGATACACAGTCCCATCGAGTATACAGTGACACCGGTGAGACCTAGTTTCAGAAGAGTAAATCGCTTCCGGCGATACACCTGGAATGTTTCGATCTTCATAGTCCCGCTCGTGACGTTTAGTGCTTCCGAGCGAACACGTACGTCCCGCTTGATCCATTGCTACCAAAGGGGCTCCTCGCTGATGGGCCTCCAAGGCAATTCGGGACTCGATGGCGAAGCACCCCTTTGATTGTCGGACATCCCGTCTGAGCTTGCGTACGACCCGAGTCAGTTGTCAGCCAATTACATCAATTCAGAGCTGCCATTGATCTTCCATAATTCTCGTTGTCTTTCTGGCCGGCATGCTCGCACGCAAATGTACGTCGATTTGATTCCGTCCTAAGGACTTTTCGCTGCTACTCGGAGCTAATTGACAACACTGCTACAACTCCAGCGAATTTTAAGTTGTTGATCGAATACAATATGCGCAATATTTTTCTTTCAAGCTATGCCAGACTTTCCCCTGGCCGAAGGGTCGGGTGGTCGCGGCGAACTTCAACTAGGATCCGTTGCTTAGATCCTTTCGTACTGCTTCAAGGCCACTGCACAATGTCCTTTATCGTCACCTATCGTTGCGCTTGCCGTTTTTTAAGACTTCGGCCATCAACTGCTCGTTCATCCTGTCCCAATGCGACCGTCATTTAGCGGGAGGATAAAGTATTCGGCCTGGCTGGTGACTTCCGACGTTCACGCAAGCTATTGCACAGTGATACATACGCACACCCCGCCTGCACCCCCGTACCCTACATTCACCCTTTCCCCCTTTCTTCTCAAGGTCTGGGACCGCTGCGGGTGCTGGTCACATGACAAGCGTGTGATCTATCCGGTCGATTTCTCGCCTTCCACTTGCTCCTCTATGTAGCTATTCAACTTTGATTCGGCTTGTTCCCTTCGCTCCCTGTCTATTCCCTCGCCCCAAACACAGCTCGTCCTCCCACTCAATCCTACAGTCATTCATTCTTGTTACCCGGTCCCACGCTTGACAGTGCTGGGCCCATCCGCTGTGCTTGAAGGTCCGAATCATTTTTTGGACAATTTTCGTATCATGATGCAGGCAGAAACAAATTTTGGCTGACGGTTATATTTCCCCGAGCATGAAGGTCTCAGAACATCTTCCTCCGGTCTTCCCCCATTTCGGGGTTGCACCCTCATTCTACTGAGAGGTACTAGCATTCTGGGAGCTGGCGTTTTCACATGACCCAAGTCGATGCGAATTCTCTGTTGCACTACGCCTGACATACGATCCCGGTGGAACTCAACCGAGGGCAGTGGGAGCCTGATGGTCTTCATCGTCATTACAGGCTACAGCACATTGATTTATATCATCAAAGGCCCCCGACATGCCCTGACGCCCATCATAATCACTATACCGCTTTGGGCACACAAACACATTCCCTATAATACCGGGCGAGGGCTGAGTTAAGGCAACATCAGCTCCTAGTTCCCCTCCCCCCTGCCCCTCGCTTTCCCCTCCCCAACCTTCCCGAGCGTTCTCCGCACTCGCAATGGCTTCCTACGACTGTTTTAATATATGCTGCTGCTGCTCCTGCTTCTGTAAGTCAATGATTCCTCACTCGCGAAGCGCACTCAGAGCAACCCGTAGCTTGTTGCCTGAGCTTTATGTCTCGAAGGATGAAGGGTACGTGTTCACATCTATAAAAGCCATTCACAACTTAATCGGGCAGGATTTGGGATTAGGGCGTAGGAAGGAAGATAATGACGACGATGGCGATAGCATTACATTCCCTGAAGAGTACTCGAGCTCGAATTATGGACGCGGGCAGTCCAAGAGCAGCGCTCAAACTCAGGCCCAACCAACACCAGGTGCACCGATGACCGTGCAGAAGATGAAGCAGATACACGTACCCACTGAAGACGATTCCCAGCAACGTCATCAGCATCGACAACCTCACGACACTCTCACACGGGAAGCGAGGGATCACGTCCGTAGCCATTCCAATGGCACCTCGCCGGCAACACCTCCCGGGCTCATGGCGATCAATGTTCAACAAGAGAACGAGATGGTACAGCAAGACGACCGGGAGTTCCGACCTGCTAGAGAGCACATATCAGGAAGGCAGTACGACGGACACGGCCAGAATGGAGAGGAGAACGTGGCTCTGCCGATACCACCCACGCTTCGTCCTGGTGGTGTGGCTCGTGATGCGTGATATTGATTGCCATTGCGGTGTAACTTGAAACACATTGTTACCAGATTCTAGTCGAATCAAAAGCTCCGTCGCAGCTGGATCTGATCTTGATAGGAGACTCTGAAATTGTCAGTACGATGCAGGCATGATCCTCACCGTTTGTCTGTGAACACTCAAGAATATAGTGGGCCGTGGCTGGTGCACTAGTGCTCCTGATAAGCTATCATCGTCTCGGATCAACTCAACTACTTGAAACCTTTCGATACAAACCTTATATAGGCCGTGCGTCCCCAGCTCAACCACCAGCGACTACCTACATTGGCTAGTCTGAAGATACTAGTCAATGTCGGAACTCGGCTCAGTTGACTTCGGTATATTTTGTTAGGAAGACTGACATCAATTCATAAGGTACGTATACTTAAGAAGGAGTGACTGCAGAAAAGAGTATCGGTGAGAAGCTCTACTTACTGGTGCTCAACGATTAGACAATCGGTATTAATTAAGCTTAACTATTATACTCCTTTGAACTTCTCTCTTTTGGTATTTCCGCTGCGTTAAATCCTCAGATCAATCTGAACCGAAAGATAGGGTATGAATGCCGACAATCATAAAACCATCGACATCTTTCATACATCCTTTGGCGCGAGAATTGAAGAGGGCAGTAAGGAACAGAGGAAAAGGCCTGGAATAATTGCTTGTCTGCTTGATTTTCCTTAACTGTCCTACGACGACTGGCATAATAGACAAGCGCCGTTGGGCCATTGCGATCAATGGGATACTTTTGTAACATTTCTATCGCGAGCCACGAGCCTGCGGAAGTTGGTCTCCAATCTCGCCGAGAAAGTCCCTCTTGTCCCTATTGTACTCCTTCAAGGATTCGAGTCGAAGAACCTGCCCTGTCACCCCTATGTCCAGAATTAGACCTGGTACCTGTTCAATGTCAAGAATGGAGATCCATGCAATAGAGTGTATTTGTACATGTCTATACCTTTTTGGATGTTCGAATGCTACTCCACTTTGTCCATTTGAGTGAATATTCAATTGCTTTTTATGTTTGTATAAACACGTACAAATACACTCTAATGAAGCTCTAGTACGTTCACCGTGTCTACAGGGAACTTGAGCGGGATTCTGTAACAGCAACCCATTGAGTATCTATTTGGGCCAAGCTGTCTTCAAGCAACTTATGGCGTTGTCGCCGAATTTGGAGGAGTTCAGAATGAGCTTCGGTACTGTCTAAGGCATCAAGAAGGAGAAGGAGGAAGCAAAAAAGAAGCTTCAGGTGGCTGAAAGACTAGTGTCAAGATCATCAGACGTTAGGACCTAGATGCTGATTTTTTTGCTATACCTTATCAACGCTGGTCTTCGCTCATCGACTTCCGGAATGTCAAGACCTTAGGCGTGGGCGCAGCTCCGGGTACGGAGTGTATGGAGTATGCTGTGAAGCATAAGGCCTTCTATTGGCTCAAAAATCTCAGTCATTCTTGGCCCTTGGGGGACTTTCTATTGTCGACGTCAACCCTACTGTAGGCCTTACAACCTCTCTCAATCGTCAAGTACCACGGCTACATTGACCTCCTCTCTATCCTTATTTACGAGAGTTTCGACATGATAGGACTAGGCCACCACAGACAAAACTCGAACTAATTATCACCTCACCAGATGAAGAATATTTACATGTCATGGCTATCGCTCACTCGCGACAATCTGGTAATCATCTGTTGCAAAGTACCTCATCTTAAACATCTGGTGACCGACCTTGACCGGACTAGAGACCCGACGAATGAGATGAATGTGGTGCAGGCATATGAAATCCTTCCCTCCCTCAAAGTTTCCTTAGCATCATGATCCATTACAATCTCGGTCTGCACGAGGAGGAAGAAGTCCGGCGCCATGCCGAGAACTTCCGGTGTTTAAACCCCTTTGTCGACCTGGGAGGTGTCATCGACAAAGAGACTTCCGGGATCGATGCAGTTGATTTCTACACTGAGGCTGACAAAGAGTTTGTGAAGGAGGTTTGGTGTGCTGCCAAGAATAAACGGCTTGAGGAGGTGACTTTGGACATTGGGACCTTATCCTCGGCATCAAGCGCCCGGCCGTCCTGGCAACGGATTTTCAAAGCAGAGTCATGTGCC
>JANHQD010002789.1:0-17750 GCA_024721195.1 Marasmius sp. AFHP31
AGGTATCTCACAAATTCTTCATGCCGAGATCGCTCCACTGGGTCTCCGAAGTATTTGCCTCGACTTTGGATTTTTCCGCACGCCAGTTCTATCCATCGGCAACCGTCAGCCCCATGTCGGAAGGATACCTGACTATCAGGACATGACGGAGAAATCCGAGACGGCTTTACGAGGTAAATTGCTCGAAATTTCTACCGAACACGAAGTACTCATAAGCCACTTCTCGGCAGCCCAAGACGGGAAACAGCCCGGTGATCCTCAAAAAGGCGTTCAAGTTCTCGTTGATCTTATACACGAGGAGGGTGTTGCCCAGGGCAAACGATTTCCATTGAGTATCCAGTTGGGTGGCGACTGCTACTATGCCGCTATGGGTCACTGTGAGACGTCAGTTGAGACTTTGGAAGAATGGAAAGACGCCTCGTTTAGTACCGACTTTCCCAAAGATTCTTAGCGCAGGGACTGTTAGGAGTAAGCTTGACTTCCTGGGCTGACGTCCGACTCAACATTCGGAAAAGTTGCATCCCTCGTGGCGAGCTCTGCAGATTGAACATTTGTTTTAGCATCTGTACTTAGGAGCTTTCTCTGTAGCTACCTTGATTACTCTGAATTTTGGAACTGCTTTCCAGTGGACATTGGACTAAGCTGGGGCTGTCAATGGACTGCTGATGTTCTCTCGCATTTTTGCTCCCTTGTTGCGGTCTGCAAAGTAAAGGATAGGCATAGCGAGGTCCCTTTATCCTATGGGTCCACAAGGGGATGCATTCCTGAATTGATAAATTAGTATCCGGCGCGGCAACCTCAGACACCGTCCGCAGGACACTTCACGATGATTACAGTCATAGTAGGCCCCGTGCGTTTCCAGTCGATTGACCTCCACTATGACAAGTATGTCGTCGGTGGTCTCATGTACTTGGGATTCGATGTTGAGAGTGGCCACACCCTGAAAAGCTACCCACTGAGTACTTAAAAGGCAGACACTAGTATTCATAGCGGGTGTCTAACTTCCCTTAGTAGCATTCGTTGGTTCATCCATGCCACACTGCCTCCAACAGCATACACGCCCCGTCGACATCCACCAAATTCGACTACCTGAGATCTGAAGCCGATCATTGTTCAAACCGTAGGTTAAACTCTGAAGCTTGCCCATATTAGGACTAAGGCTGGCGCCTTGACTAAAGCCTACTAAAGCGCTTGGCACAATGGTGCAGGAGGAAAGCGGACCGAGACCGTCCCGGGCCCGCACGTGTTTCGACGTGGCACGAACCGAGGCTCGGCGAAAAGCCACAGCTTCTCTTCTTCTACCAATGTGCTCTATGTCTGAACTTCCAACTGAGCTTTTGACTAGAATATTCTATCACTTTATCGAGTCCAAATACTACTCGTTTTTGGAATCTCGGTCGACAAGATGGGTATTGGGTCGAGTATGCAGGTATGTCCTTTTCAAGGGTCCTGTGATAGAGCATCGCTTTGAAATTATCTTTCTAGTCGATGGCGTGCTATTGTCAAGGGTTGCGCTTCGCTTCTGTGGACCTCGTTCAGCGTCGAAATGAAAGACGCGATGAAATCTAGGAACTCTATCGAAATCTTAACCGAAGTTCTGGCACGAACAAGACAGCAGCCGCTGCACATGTTCATCTGGGTATCTGGATGGATTCCGGTCACGCAACGTGTTCGACGGTTCTTCGAGGTTCTACAAGCAGAGTCCCATCGATGGGGATACCTCAGATATGACACTTCTGAAACATCTGTGAAATCTGAAGACGGAGGGGATGAAGAGTTCGTGTCGGTGGTCAACCCCAGTCAACCTCTCGCATTTTCTTCGCTCCGTGTGGCCAGGATATTCAATGGCCCTTCCAATTATGGTTCGGAAGAGGGACAGCAGGCATCTCTCAGGGCGATTTCACGTTCACCCGTTCTGGAGACACTTCTCCTACGCGATACGAGACTACTCGACGGCTCGATATTGAACGAACTCCCGTAGAACCAGCTGGTATACTTTATGATTATGCCTCATTCTGGGACATGGCCTGTATACCCGACGGATATGCGGCTGCTGCTTTCGCGCTGTTGACGCTTGAAGTCTTCCACATGTTGGATTATAGCTGGAACCGTGACTCCAAGCCAGGGCACGATCAGGCCCCGCCCTTGTATCAAGATGTTTTTAGTCTCAAGATGTTTGAAGACTTCGATATGGGGTTGATACACTTGCCTGGTCATTGGATCAGCCCCCTGATGGGCTCAATCTCCGTAGATTAGAACTGCTCGCATTGCATCATTCAAGCCCATGCAACAATCCTGCGCCTCTCATCAGGCTCTTGGAGGGCCTCTCCAATCTCACTTCCCTCTCAAGAATCGACACCTACTTCATGGACATCACAATTGTGCGTCTCTTACGCGCCGTCGGGAAGTCATTGCAGAGATTGATCTTATCCGGTCAAATCTTTGAACATCTATTCGAACGGTCGGCTACAGACCCCAGGTTCCTTTCGAATCTCGAAGAACTTACTCTCAGGGCTCATCACGGTATCACCATCCCGTCCCTCCAGCCACCGTCGAGTATTGCCAATGGTATCGAGGCAAGGTCTATCCGTTCCCACGACCGCGCATGTAAAACCTTGAAGATTATAGACTTTCAGGTGCTCCTCAATCCCTCCCATGACTTCTAGTCGGGCGCCTGCGATCGATGTATTCGGAGGAGCTGCACGGCAATGTCACAATCTTCAACCGTACCCAAAGCTGGATACGATACGTGAGGATGTTATCCAAACCGGGAAGCCTCCTTAATAAGATCATGCGGAATCCAGATACTGGTCTTGAACTCCTGAGAGAGGTGCGTCCAGTACACCATGTCCGAGGACAAAGATTGTACTGAATCCTGACGATGCTCTAGAATCTCCCAATATTCGGCTCAGTCCTCACTGCTCTTGAGGAATACGCGCACCTCATAATGTTTCGACGGAAAGGTGATCAGGTTTATCCTATTCACTTTTCCTATTCACTTTTACCTGCATTCCTATTCTAACTAATGAAGTAAATGTAGCTGATGATACTGCCACTTAACCCTCTACGGTGCTCTCTCTTATAGCGAAATGGGAGGCGCTACCTGGACAGTCTGACTTTCGCATAGCTGAGAGAGCCAAAAGCTTTTGTTGGTAGCTTAGAGACAAGACCTGCCACTCGGAGATGTATCGTCGGCAAGCCGAACCGCCAGTGTCTTGCGTGCTGCGTAGCTATACTACGCACTACGAGAAGTCAAAGGGATCGTTACGGACCGAGCACCCCCGCCAGCACGAGAGCGGCACAAAAAACTACTACGGAGGCCTGATATCTGGCTTCGAATGGAAGGTTAGTCGACTTCACCAGTTCTCTATATATCTCTATCAGACCTGCGATCAGCGTATGCTCTCCTCAATACAGGGGTCTGTTTCGATTTTCCTATCCTCGTTTCCCTGTCAGATAGTCCATATCAAACCGCAGAAGGACACGAGATGAGACTTCCCAGCGCTATTTTGGTCATCCTTCCCGCAATTGAACGTGACAACAACAGCGCTCATTCATGTTGATGCTAACTCCGGTTGGAGGACCACGGTGGCCTCAGAAGGTAATCGTTGATCAGCCAGGGCAATGTTGCTGTTTTTAGCGCATCTTTTCGTTTCAGGGCCTCCTTGGATCGCCGAATGTTATCTTGGCGTGCGTTTGAGAGGCACGATTTGAATGCCATTGATTGAATAGATGCGTGCTTCCCGGTTCTCGACATGAATGAACCATTGTAAAAAGGAACTGGGCGCAATATTGGAAGGTTCGACGCCATCGATCGATTGACGGGCCAGTTCAATAGTCCTGAGAATGGGTAGCTTGAGAATCAAGGTGTAGCCAGGGTCATCGGTCACCACTCGCTCAAGTTGAACTGACAGTATAAAAGGCAACGCAGACTAACGGGTAAAGGCATAAATCACCGCAAACCCACTACTACACTATTCAGCAAACATACCATGAGCCCGCTCGTGTGGCTTATTACTGGCACTTCGTGCGTAACTCACCAGCTCGTCGTGCCAATACTTCGTTTTCATCTATCTTCTGCAGCACTGGTCTCGGACGCGATCTTGCCATTGCAGCTCTGAACCGGGGAGATAAAGTCATTGCTACCGCGAGGGCTCGGTCTATCTCGCAGATCGATGATCTCAAGGCCAAAGGCGCAGAAACTATCGAGTTGGACGTGACGGCGTCTCTCGAGAACCTGCAGGATGTCGCGAAGAAAGCCATATCATTCCACGGGAGGGTCGATGTCCTTGTCAACAACGCTGGTTACATCTTAGTCGGAGCCATCGAAGAGAGCACGTATGTTCGTTTCTTTCACGGTATAGCATGCCTATCTCACCAAGAGTTCAACTCGAACACGAATTGTTCCAGACCAGAGGAGACCTACAGTCAATTCAAGTCAGTATTCATACACTTCCAGCAGCGATAATTCGTAGCAAGCTCACACTTTTCAGCACGAACGTGTTCGGGGCATTGAATGTCACCAGGGCGTTCTTGCCCTACATGCGTGAGCGCAAAACAGGGACGGTGGTATTTATGGGCTCGCTCGGCGGCTGGAGGTGAAATATGGAGTTCTCCGAGGACAATTGCAAGGATTACACCTAACCTCTCCTTCGCAGCGCTGGGCCGAGCGTAGGTCTCTACGTAACCACGAAGTGGGCTTTGCGGGGTGCGTGAAGCAATATCATAGTACTCCAACCGAAGTTTCTTTTCCAAACTGACACACATATCAGGTATTTCACAAAGTCTACACACCGAGATCGCACCACTGGGTCTTCGAAGTCTTTGCATCGACTTTGGATACTTCCGCACGTCGTTCCTATCATCAGACCATCGTCAGCCATATGTTGCGAGGATTCCTGACTATCAAGAACTCACAGAGAAATCTGAAGCGGCTTTGCAAGGTGAATTGCTCAAACTTTTCATCCGGCTAAAATGCTTACGAGTCACTTGTTTGAAGCCTACAATGGGAAGCAGCCCGGTAATCCCCAGAAGGCCGTTCAAGTCCTTCTTGATCTTGTTCACGGCGACGGCCTTGCCCAAGGAAAACCGTTCCCAACGAGCGTTCAGTTCGGCAGTGATTGCTACAGCGTCGCCAAGGAGCACTGTGAGACCGCCCTCGCGAATTTGGAAGAATGGAAGGAGGTCTCGTTCAGTACCGATTTCCCCAAAGGCACTTGACGCATAAACCTGGAGCCTGGATTTTGGTTTTAACCGCATTTTCAACATGGAAACTTTGAAAAAACAGAATGTACTTATGATTTGTAGATTGCTGGTCAATGTTGAATGACTCTTCTGATAAGAACTGGGATTTGAACGTTGACCCACCGATTTCAGCATTGATGTGATAGAAGCACCTATTCTTACTGGGCTCAGATGTACCCGAGTCGGGAGAACCGTGGCGAGGAGGGCTCTTCTGCCCATAGTGTCCCTAGATTCCTGAGGGAGTCACGTTTCGAAGCGGCGATTAATGAAGAAGGGTCGCCGCAGGATCTCGGGGGCTTACTGATTCGGTTCAGCTGAGTCCATCTGCTCCAAGATTCAAGTCGATCCGCGTACTGGGATACTATCTGACCTCGTCAGATTGTAACGGCAGATATTGTAAAATGGTACCTCGCAGGAGACTGCGAGCTTGAGGTGAGTGTGTGGTTATATGCGACGGATGGTGAGATAGTCTGCAGCGATATACTGGATAATTGATGATACCACCATGTCGCTTTTGTGATCAGTGAACAAAGGATAGTCGAATGTGTTGCGAATGCGAGACGGATCGGAAGGATCCCCGCTCTTCCATGCCACGAGGCTCCCACGTGTTACTCTATCACCACCTGCTGCCAATTCGACGCCTTTTGCAACCAACACCCATCTACGTTGGCACCGGCGACCTTCCTACTGGGATTTTCTGCAACGTACCGGTGGAACTTGTGGCGCTCGTAGTGAAAAAGTGCTCATCAACACCGAATGATTAATGAAGCTTTGGCCAGAACAGCGGTGCAATAACGCAATAATCATGTTCTCCCTTTGACCCAGCTAATGCTACGTCTCGGAGATGTATAATCGTGACTTCGCCAGTCAGTCTACCTCGTCCACCGACGTCGCCGGCGAGCTAAATATGAATCCTTTGTCCCTATCAGTGATTTCTATTCTGATAACACCTACCGAGACCTCCGAATCCACGAACTTGAGATCGTGACGTGCACCTATGCATGGACTCCGGGAGCTTTTGAAGGGACGCTCACTGTGGTTACTGAATTAAAAGCAATACGAATGCGATGGACCTTGGTAAGTTCCCCAACAGTCTACCTCCAACAGCTACATACTTTCCGATACAAAATCTACCGTAGCTGGCGCCCCTGGGAGGTAACTTTCTGACATAACGATTTTCCTTGTAGCAACCGTACATTCAATCTTTGCCTCCTCTGCGGCTCCCACTCAAAATCTTGTCTTGGCATGCGCCCAAGAGGAGTCAAGACAGTGAAGTTCTCGGAGTGCTTCCAGGGGGCCCGAGACGCAAGCAATTGAAATCGATTTGCGAATAGATAGTTTTCGACGCCGAAGCTGTCAGCCGATGTGTATAGGAAACGCTGTACGACTAGGGCGCTGAACCAGAGTCGAAGCCCATCCATGTTCATACCCTTCCCGAATTTCTTGTATCTGACACGGTATTAAAGACTCATCGTCGACCAACGGATGAAACGTAAATTCAACACACACCAATACTCCTCAACGACATTCAACATGAAACAACTCGTCTGGCTCATTACTGGCACTTCGTAGGTGTTTATTAAGCTGAACATGTTACGATACTTCCCCTTTTATCGTGTAGCACTGGTCTCAGGCGCGATCTTGCCATTACAGCCCTCAACCGTGGAGATGAAGTGATCGCTACTGCGAGAGCTTGGTCTATCTCGCAGATCGGTGACCTCAAAGCCAAAGGCGCGGAAACTCTCGAACTGGACGTTACAGCTTCTCTCGAAAACCTACAGGAGGCCGCAGGAAAAGCAATATCATTCCACGGGAGGGTCGACGTCTTCGTCAACAACGCTGGCTACATCTTGGTAGGAGCCCTTGAAGAGAGCACGTAAGGTTATCTAACTCTGGACAACGATAATCCTTTCTCACGGAGATTCAAATCACATATAGTCTGGAAAAGACCAATCAATTCAAATGAGTTTTGTAGCTTCGCGGAAATTCACCGTACCCGATTATAGCACAAATGTTTTTGGTGCTTTGAACGTTAGTCGCGCGTTCTGACCTTACTTGCGTGAGCGTAAACAGGGACTCTATTCTCTACGTGCGGAGATCACGCAATTGGGCCTTTGAAGTGTCTGTCTTGATTTCGGACACTTCCGAACATCCTTCCTGTCTGTTGACCACCGTCAGCCTCACGTTGCGAGGATACCTGACCGTCAGGAACTCACGGAAAGATCCGAAGCAGCTCTTCAAGGCGATTCTTTCTTTCCTGTCAATCGATGTACCCACACTATCGCCAAATTCCACCCTACAACGGAAACCAGCCCCGTGATCCCCATAAAGGCGTTCAGTTGATTCTTGATCTCGTTCACCGGAAAGATGCCGCTGGAAGCAAAGCTCTTCCGTTAAGTATCCAACTCGGGAGCGATTGTTGCAGCGTCGCCAAAAAACGCTGTGAGACGGCATTGTGCACTTGGAAGAGAGGGAGGATGTCTCGTTCAGCACCGCTTTCCCAAAGACGCCTGATTTAGGTTCCGGTGCACCTATCCTTGGATCGAAGCAGACTTCCGATCAATTACTAATAAATACATCGAATCCTGGGGATGGAATAATATGAACTTCTCAGTACTTATGGCCTGGTAATTCGCGAAAACTAAACGGATTTCTCATTGCCTACTTCCCTATTCATGTTGGGCTCAGACGAGCCTATGCGCGAATGTAAATCGACCGTGTGTATGCCGGTCGCAGTCCTGTTCCGATCGTCGCGGTCCGCGAATTGAAGCGTGGACACAACTTGCTGAACGCTTTCGACTGCCTTGCCGTAGGCTACTCGTACGATGATCAAAGTCGGGCCTAGTCCCTAAGAAAGTGTCGTCCGTTAGATCGACTTATATGGGCCACAGATATCTGAGTCTGAAGTTTGGCTTACCGCCATGAGCGTTGAGATGACCCCAAGATTGATAGGTATGATATGTGCTGGTTCGTTGTAGTTCAATAGTATCGGAACAAGGACCGTGACAAGGAGGGTCGTGGTGTAGAGTACTCCAGATTCGATTCTGGGAATACACGGAGGGGTCAGGAACGAGCGAAACTCGAAAAAAAAGAGATCATCATTGCTTACAGTGAAGCCACGATAGCTGTATATCTCTTATTTGTTGATTTACCCATCATTTGCCTTGCCTCGCGACTTATCCACCATATCCGACCACCTGATGTCCCGATCTCAGAACCGATATCCACAAGTAAGGGACCTGAGGATCAAGAACTCACCTGTTAAGAGGGTCACAAAGAAGCTGAAAGCGGCCGCAGCTATCATGGTCCCGTCGTTGATGTTGCGGGCCTTCTGGTAGAGAGCAATGTATGCCGGATTGGCGGTATCACTAAGCCTCAAAACCCCTATAATCACGCTCGCGAGGGATAAGGCTTAAGTCAATGACATCAGCTATACGGTCGAAAATCCTCGTGGAGAATTGGATATCCTTACTGTTGATGATGAACGCTACCAAAACGAAGAGATATAGCATGAACCGCTTAGATCCCCATACTACGTAGCACCGATGGATCTGGTTTGCGGGTAAGAGGATAAGAGGGAATCCTTAGACAGGGTTGTTCGAGGTACTTACGAGCATGACATCGGCAAGGGCACTAGGGAAGATTGAGGCCAAACTCGGTACGAGGTATCTGACATGTGAACACGTACTTCATGAGTGTAAAGACGACATTTGGAACCGCACTGTACGCAGAAGTGAATGTGAGACTGTGGATATCGGGCAAGGCTCTGAGTTAAGCTCACAACAACGTGGTCTTCAAAGAGTCCCCCTTAAGGTACTCCAATAAGGGAATGTAGTTGTTTGTCTTAATGGCGTCGTAGCAGATGATAGTTTGACGAATGGCCGACCACGCAGTTGAGACGACAAAAGCTGTCGCGAGTACGAAGAGGGAAATGGTGCATCCGAGGTATAACTTGGAGGAGCTGGGGCGATCGGGACGACATAGGACGTGTATCGACAGCCCAAACACGACGAGGTATATACCTGCACAGCGTCAATATTGGCAATGAGAATGTGTATAGACACAGAATCACCATAAACAAGAAACATGACCTACTCGGGGGAGGCGTTATTGGACGTTCATAACAGAGATGGGGCAGTGGTACTCACGGAGAGTGTACTGATCGGCGAAACGATAACCGCATGGCCTTCGAAAACAGGCGCAACTGCCTGTTTGATACCGTCCTGAGAACTTGAATTCATCGAGGGGGGGGGAGGTTGGCAAGAGTGCGTGGGGCGCACCAAGTCGCCTGTACGAGCCCTTTTTATCGACAAAGTGCATGAGCGATGATACTAGCCGATAATCGAGGGATATGCAGTAGAGCAGACGAATGATGGCATCTGTCTGTTGATAGAATTGGCAGGGAAACTCCTGGGTAACTCATCGCCACGATGCCTCTTTACATTCAGGCTTGAGTTCAGTCCTCAACAAGCTGAACTCCAAGACGCCCGTTGCATGAAATGTAATCGTACGTCGAGATCCCGCAAAACCCTTCAGTACTAGTGGTGCCCATCAGCAGCTAACCTCATCCGTCCCGTAACATTGGACCGTCATTGAAAAGCTATGTCGAGAAAATGCCCCGTGGAAACACCCCTGTGGCCACCCTATAGTGTGCTATCGATCCTTGAAGGATATTGAAGACAACCTTTCATAGACACACTCACTAGACACCCTCGAGCTCTTGGGTTCAAGACGCTACTCAAAGCTTGAAGTTCTGCCAGAGATGGAGGCTCTCAACAGGATACACGGGCCAGAGTAACACGGAGAGCGCCCAGAGTCCCCGGTGTTCATAAATATTGACTGATGGATGGGTACGAACGACAACACTAGCTAGCGGCGTACCCGAACAGTGGAACAGCACTGAGGTGCGAATTCGTGAAATGAGTTCGAATGGAGTTGAGATTTTGAGGACCTTCGATCAAGGGTTTGAAGGGTGCAGCTAGTCGAATGCTGAGGGATTCAGAAATGAGTACTGAGTGCTTGAGCATGGAGTTTTTCGCTGAAGATGGCAGTTGCGTCATGAAGTTCAAGGAGCCCGGAGCCCCGGAAGGCGGAGGCTCTTGGCTGGCTCGTGCGTGGGAAATATCCCGCAACGGAACTATGGTCCGGTCCAATTCCGGTCCGCAAACTTTTTCCAAGTGACCACCATATTTTCACGCTCTCTTTCTCTCTTTCTTCCCTTGCTACATCGTACTGCAGTTCGTGAGTTCCGAAGCACCTTGTCTGGATCTCTGAGAACTTATTCTATCTCGATTGCTAGCTCGAATCCAGAAAACCTATACGATGTCTGTTGCGCCCGGATTTAGGCTCTCTAGAACTGTACTATCAACGATCTCACCACCGTAAGGTAAAAGTTAATCGTCTTGGCCTTTCTGGTACTCAAAATCACGCGAAGCATACCTCAGGCATACAAATGGGCGGCCAGCTATCTCGCAACGGAGAAGAGACCATTGTTGGACATGTCGCAAGGTGTACCGGGGACCCCGCCAAGTGAAGTGCTCCAGAAGGCACTTCATACGGCTTCTGCGTCGCGACAAAGCTTTGGCTACTGTCCCGCACAAGGAGAAGTAACTCTACGGTCGTCTTTGGTCGAGGAAATGAAGGAGATCTACGGGAAGAATGCGGATTTGACGGCAGAAGATATCGCGTTGACAGTTGGTTGTAACATGGCTTTCGTGGCCTCAATAATGAGCCTTGCAGACGCAGGCGATGAGGTTATACTGCCTCGACCTTGGTGTGTGAAATCGAAATCATACTTGAACGCTGTTCTGACTCGCTCCCCAGGTACTTCAACCATCAGTGAGAATGCTATGCTACGGGTGAATCTGTTCACCAATTTATCGGTTTCCTTGCCAGAATGACACTTTCATTGCTTGGAATCACGCCCGTAGCACTACAGACAAAACCAGAAGACGGTTTCATGCCCTCAGTTGAGGCCTGCAGGGCACTCATCACTCCAAAGACACGAGCCATCGCCCTCGTCACACCCAACAACCCGGTATGTCCGTTCTTGATCTAATACTTCTGACCAGCATACCAACACAACATTCAAGACCGGTGCGGTCTACCCACCCTCACTCATCTCCGCATTCGCATCTCTAGCATCCGAGAACAACATCACCCTCATCCTCGACGAAACCTACCGTGACTTCATCGTTCCCAAAACACCTCCCCACACCCTGCTATCCTCCCCAACATGGAGATCGACCCTCATCCATCTCTATTCCTTTTCCAAATCATACCGAATCCCAGGCCATCGTCTCGGTTGCATCGCAACTTCGCCTATCCTCATCACTCAGATCATCAAGATCCTCGATACCCTACAAATTTGCCCTCCACGAATTCCTCAGCTAGCGCTTTCGCAGTCGGGGCTTCTCGAGGAGCTTAGAGCGGATATCCATGACACGGCAGCTCAAGTGGCGAGGCGACACCATCTCTTTAGAGAGCACCTACCCAAACGATGGCGTATAGCGTCTCAGGGTGGGTATTACGCCTTTGTGAGACATCCGTTTTCTGGGATAGGTTCGGAGGAGGTGTGCAAACGGTTAGCGACGGAGATAGGTGTTATTGTTCTGCCGGGAGCGTTCTTTGGGATTACGGAGAAGGAGGATGATCGATGGGTTCGGTTCTCTGTGGCTAATGTGGATGATGAGAAGGTCAAACGAGTGTGTGAGAGGCTGGCGGAGAGCGAAGAAGCGTTTGGGTGGGAATTGTCGTAATGTTCATTGGAGGCATAGAATATAGCTAGAAGCATGTATAGGATGTATTCAGTGAGACGTAAATCAAAGAGCTGTCCGCACAGATTTTGTACAAAGGGATAGACGGGAATTTCGGGTGTATAACACCATATGAAGACGATTCAAACAAAGGGTAGGTAGAGAACAAGGATATCATTAACAAGACCTGGCATGAAGCTGAGGGAGTAACTCGACGTTAGTTCACCTATATTCCCGAGCGACGAACAGACGTACCATCCCACTACTGACAGGATTTATAGCCGGCGCTGCTCTCGATAACTCTGCCGTACGCGGACTAGAGTCAGCTGCTCGTTCTACGACTGATTTCATGTTCCCTTCGGTGAGGTTTCCCGTCTCAACCTGCGGGTGCTGCTCCACTGTATCCGGCGAGAATTCAGAACCTGATTGGCGGACCACGTAGGCTGGATCTCCCTCTTCAGGTTGCTTCCTGTCAACAATCGGGGAAGCTCTAGCTTCACGACCCAAATCGTCGCGCACTGAAGGGAGCCCACCGAACTTCCATGCTCCATCTTGTCTCTGCCGATAACGCACAAAGGACAATGTAGCAGTGTCTATCCCTTGATTCCGAACGCCGCGATACGAATCAGATATCCGAGATAGGAATCAGGTATCCGAGATAGGACAGGTCTATAGCCAGAGGACCGTGCCCTAAACCCACAATCTAACCGAGGGATAAGAGAGGTGGGTGCACCCCAATACGAGCCGGTGGACTCGAGCTACACCGAACGTCCATGATCTACGACCCTCGGGCCACTATCAGGAGCTAGATTGACCCTTCGTAGCTGCCAATTCTGTAACCTCGCGAGATTCTCCGGGGCAACAAATTCTTTCAGATGCGAGGTTGAATGCCCTGGGAAGGATGCACTAGATGGATTTGGGGTGGCTGATACTGATAATTGTACGTGAGCTGGGTCCTGTTGCTCATCCTCGTTCGACCTAGACAGGGCAGGCAATCCAGAGCTGGTTGATGCTTTTTGTTGGTAGGAAGTGCTTGGGTGAGGTATGCCCTGCGGGGGGATGTTTGGGGTTTCTGATAACACCGAAGTTGGCTCATCTGGGGCATCGATCGCGCCCTGGGGGATGATAACTACTGGGGAAGAAGGGAGTGGGAACTCCCTTGAGGTGGGGACAGGAGACTACAAGATGGGCGGTTGCGAATGTTTGGTATCTACAACATTCGGAGCTACGAGTGACCATAGTACTGTCAATTTGGTCTGTTGTAGCTGCCAGCAAACCTGTATCTTCCGTCTGCGTCGTTTTCGGACCCATATGACACTCAAGTCGAAAGGTTCAAGGCCTTCAGTTGCTGGATCGGTGACCAGCTGCAAGACAACGGCGACCACCAACGTGGCTGAGAGGAGGAGTCGGGATTCAAGACTACAGCATCAAGCGGTTTGTCAATATGTATCAAAAGACGGGATGCAAAGCGGTGGGGATACATTGTCGCGATGAATATCTTGTACCTACTGAGGACACGGCCTCTCAATTATCCTACTTGATTTGCCATCCATCAGATACGAACAGCTGCGAGCCGCGGTCAATCAGTCGAGACGGTATGCATTCAAAGACGATTGAACAAATCCGTCAGAACAGTAAATAGAGTGGTGTATACGGCACTGATTATCACGAGCACATTTAAGATGCTCGTGGTTCGTTTATAGAGAGGTGTATTGTCGTGAAGATAGGCTGCGGTTGTGACATAGCAACGATGGTCCTAGTGGAGACATGAGATCTTGGGTTATGTGCGATCATCGTCGGTCGAAACACCTACCATCAAGTAGTCGAAGATAACCCTAGGCGGTGAGCCAGTTAGATGCAGAGGTTAGAGGAGAAATATGAGACTCACGCTACATTCTCGTGCTCAAGGCCTCTACCCCCGCGGATAGTAGATAAGGGACATCATCAAAAAGATCGCACACCCGAATCTCGTACCGCCTACGTTCGCCGTTTTCATATAGTTTATCAATCCCGTGACAGTAGCACAAACTCAAGGGCTCTTAGTTCACCAGAAGAGGACTGGGCCCCTCGCGGCGGGTGACACATCCCAGTTTTCACGGCCAGCTTCGAACTGAGCCACCACTCCGCTCCTCTGATTCCCGACTGTCGTCACTCAATTTCTCTTCCCAAACATTCCGTGGGACTAGATGGCTGCGACCAGCTCCCGTCTCGCCTCCGTCGATCCCAAAGTTTTAGCGATACTGAAAAGACGACGGATCAATAGAGATCCTTTGAGCACACGCAAGTTCGACGCGAGCTCAGTAGGGAAATGAGGCGTGATGGCGGCAGCAGAAACGCTCCAGGCTCAGATGTGTTTCGGAATTTCACAAACTAGAATTTCCCCATCTCTAGGCTATCGATGGATGTGTCACTGGTCGCTGTGCCGTGTCGTATCGTTGGGGTTCAATATTCAATAACAAAGATATCATTCACTTCCACGACTTTGAATAGGGTGCATATCTCGCCCTCAATCTTGATTCACAGCATCCGGTAAACGATGAATGAAGGACAGACTGTCCGCCAATATTCAAGGCTCTCTTTCCCGCTCGCTTTCCCACCGCTTTCCGGTTTTCGCTTGAGAAGGACGCGAAAACGGGGCAGGGAGCAGCAAACAAACAGTAAGTCTACGATTCATTTGAACTCAAATATATATAACCTTGGTGATTAGGGGTCTCAAAGGTCGCAGGATACGCTCTGAGCAACAGAAAATGTGATGGTCTTCGCCGGACTCGTAGACAGGAAAGTGAACGGGAAAGCAGAGCAAGAGCGGAAGGAACTTCAAACTCCCCTAATGATGTGCTGATCATCTCATCGGCATGTCACATATTGCCAAGCCAATTAGACGAGCACTTGGATTCGTTCAACTGCGTTAGGCCTCCTCCTTTTTCACGGAAAAGCTGTTGCACATCTCCCAGACCTGATGCTAATTCGTACTTGCTCAGCGTGGCTGCATCCATTCTAGTACTGACAACCAAAGGATAAAAGGTCAACGATGTGCCGGGAACAGACGAGAAACTGAACCTTCCCAATCCTCCATCCAATTGCCCATATTCTAGAACACTCGTCACTCTGCATGGCCTCAAGAGAAGAAATCATAAAAGAAGTTGTGGAACCTTACATCTCCGTTGATAAAGTCATCGTTCAGCCTATCGCCGCACTCTCAGTACGTTTCTTAGCATGCTTGTGCCACACTTCTATTTCTTACAACAGATTTCTCGTCGTGTCGACAGTCTATGTCTGTGGTGTATGGTAAGTTGGCACCCATGCTGGTCTCCACGCGAGGGCGGTTGAGCACTCATATGCTTACTCTCACAGGGATGTATATCATCATATTCGGACTATCTATGAACGTCCTTTGGCACCGTCGTGAATCTCCTGCCTCGAAAGCATACATGGGATGGATCATCGCCCTTTTTATATCGACCACCATCTACAATGCTTCTATCGTGTGGTCCTACATTGACCTAACTCTCACCGCCTTCAAGACCGTCAAGATAAATGACTACATGCTCTTCTTTGAAACCACCTGGGGCAAACGTCTGCATTCTAAATTCACTGCACAATTGTACGTGTTTATGATAAATTCTCATATGTAGGTATAAAAGCTGAGGCCGCGCTTCTAACAAGGGGTATGATTGCGTTTTCTTCCGCCGTATCGAAGTGAGTTTCATATTCGCCTATTTCTACGTCTGACTAGCTTGGCGCCTAGCTCCATTTTTGATTACTTGATGGCAGGTTTTCGACCGACTGTGGACACAGAATTGAGAAGCTTATACCTCCAATAGGTTCATCGTTGCTACGTCATCTGGGGACATAGCAAATGGATTCTCTATCCATTCGCCTTGATTGTGCTTGTTACAAACAGTGAGTTACTCACACATATAGCGAAGGCTCTTGACGATTTTCGTTCTTTCTTATCACTTCTCACTAGCAATGAACATTGCGCTTGATGTAATCGCAATCTCAGCCTATTATCGTTATGCTAGCGTTCTATATCAGAGGTCCTGTAGCATCTTAGGCGTGCTCGCAATCTTCAGCGCCGTATACACCTCTCTATTGACCTTGCTAACGGGTATGTCCAATCATCCACAAAGAAGTGATTCTTCAGGAAATTTATAGCGATTCGCAGCCGGCCGTATCTGGTGGATGACCCGACAAGCAGTGCAAATAGCCGGACATGATGCAGCTTACAGCAAGTACAGAATATTCATCGCGACAATGTTGTTCTTGGTTTTGCATCTCGTCTTTTCTGACTCTTACTGACCTACCAATCCACGTTCTAGTCTCGAATCCGGACTTCTTTACTCCTTCT
Source organism: Marasmius sp. AFHP31 (assembly GCA_024721195.1). Classification (NCBI taxonomy): domain Eukaryota; kingdom Fungi; phylum Basidiomycota; class Agaricomycetes; order Agaricales; family Marasmiaceae; genus Marasmius; species Marasmius sp. AFHP31. The sequence continues at coordinate 16,351 of JANHQD010002789.1, forward strand.
CACTGGTGGCCGCTGCTCTTTTAGTGTTGATCACAGATCCTAACAGTGAGGGCCTCGCTGCTTTTGATTTAAGTGTCATTTCCAATTTAATGGCGGTCTGTACCTACGCTCCAATGCAATCGCATGGCTCAGCTAATGCAGAAAGATTCCAGGGAGTGGCTCCAACTCTCATCATCATACGAATAGCATACGGGCAAGCTGTTGAAAGTGTCCAGCAAATGGTATCCACATTGCAATGTGCCGAAGATGAAAATACTTCTCAACAAGAATCCACGGCTACCCGTAACACTGTCGACCTTCGACAGTCTCTGCGCGGGAGTCGCCAGGTGAGGTACGGTAGGAAGGTTTGAAATGCACAAAACACCCTCAAATCTGGTGTGACTCGGGGCGGGACTTTGAAAGTTCCTTTTCCCAACTCCTGTATTCTAATGTATTCCCACCTTATATCACCTGTCGGGCTCTTGATCGTGCTACAGATTAGACTTTATATACACTCGTTTCGTTTCGATTTGATGTTGATTTATTCCGCCCCGACTATGGGCCCTGAGTGTTGATGACCGTTAGCCACTAACGACTGGGGCGTATTGACCGTGTTCGTATCGGTGATTGTGCAAACAGCAAGGGAACACAAGCTAGCGAAAAGGGGAAAAAATCGTCCCTTTCCAAGAGACGTAGTGAAAGATTGAGAGCAGGCAGAATGAATTTGCGGAGTGGTTCAAGTGCCACATACAGTCATACACGCTCGGAATTTACCGGCCGATCGACCATTGACGCTCTGACAGTGAGTTTCCTTCCAAACCTCGGAACCACAATGTTCACTCAAGCCCGAAGGTCGCGATGCCAGCCTCGGTTTTTGGACACCGTCCACGCGTCATTCCATGCGATGTGGGGTCTCCTTCCCACTGGCACACCGGAGTATAAGATCGACATTGGGTTGACCCGCGACCTAGAGTTCGATGTTTGTTGTCAGTATCTTTACATGGATATCGATGAAGGTCAATCGGAGAAGAGAGGTAGGGATGAGAACCAGAACTTTGAGGGGTCGAGCGAGAAGGATGTTACGGAATTGGATTGGAAGCATCTGGGTTTCAACGTTCAACGGTCAACACTCAGTTGAGGCCCATAAGTTGATGTATTCCGGAATCCATCGCCGGATCGACAATTCCCAACGTACTCGGCTATGCTACAGACCCCGCGACGTTCCGCTCTCACCGATACTGTCTTTCCCATTGGCTGCGTAGATCAATCGACCCTCAGAGTCATGTATAGATCACAAACTCACCTCAATATCGAGGGAAAACTGGCCTTCCCCACTGTCGTCATTAACATCCTCAAGTGTTCCCTTTCCTCTCGTTGTCCCGCCCCACAGTCCAAAATGATCATAATGGTAGTCGGATGAT
>JANHQD010002789.1:17770-28440 GCA_024721195.1 Marasmius sp. AFHP31
ACGGCTACCCGTAACACTGTCGACCTTCGACAGTCTCTGCGCGGGAGTCGCCAGGTGAGGTACGGTAGGAAGGTTTGAAATGCACAAAACACCCTCAAATCTGGTGTGACTCGGGGCGGGGCTTTGAAAGTTCCTTTTCCCAACTCCTGTATTCTAATGTATTCCTACCTCATATCACCTGTCGGGCTCTTGATCGTGCTACAGATTAGACTTTGTATACACTCGTTTCGATTTGATGTTGATTTATTCCGCCCCGACTATGGGCCGGTGTTGATGACCGTTAGCCACTAACGACTGGGGCGTATTGACCGTGTTCGTATCGGTGATTGTGCAAACAGCAAGGGAACACAAGCTAGCGAAAAGGGGAAAAAATCGTCCCTTTCCAAGAGACGTAGTGAAAGATTGAGAGCAGGCAGAAACAAAGAAAAGAAGAATGAATTTGCGGAGTGGTTCAAGCGCCACATACAGTCATACACGCTCGGAATTTACCGGCCGATCGACCATTGACGCTCTGACAGTGAGTTTCCTTCCAAACCTCGGAACCACAATGTTCACTCAAGCCCGAAGGTCGCGAGGCCAGCCTCAGTTTTTGGACACCGTCCACGCGTCATTCCATGCGATGTGGGGTCTCCTTCCCACTGGCACACCGGAGTATAAGATCGACATTGGGTTGACCCGCGACCTAGAGTTCGATGTTTGTTGTCAGTATCTTTACATGGATATCGATGAAGCTCAATCGGAGAAGAGAGGTAGGGATGAGAACCAGGACTTTGAGGGGTCGAGCGAGAAGGAAGTTACGGAATTGGATTGCAACGGTCAACACTCAGTTGAGGCCCATAAGTTGATGTATTCCGGAATCCATCGCCGGATCGACAATTCCCAACGTACTCGGCTATGCTACAGACCCCGCGACGTTCCGCTCTCACCGATACTGTCTTTCCCATGTGCTGCGTAGATCAATCGACCCTCAGAGTCATGTATAGATCACAAACTCACCTCAATATCGAGGGAAAACTGGCCTTCCCCACTGTCGTCATTAACATCCTCAAGTGTTCCCTTTCCTCTCGTTGTCCCGCCCCACAGTCCAAAATGATCATAATGGTAGTCGGATGATCGGACCGCGAGTCGTCCGGTGTGGATTATTCCCGAGCGAATTGCCGATAGATTCTCAAAGAGTTGCCAGATTGAGGCGAGGACGGTGACTCTCATAAGCTTAAGGAGTATTAATTGAGACGACGAGGACTTGCGGCAGCCTGCCAAAGGAAGCCGGTAATCATCGCCAATGAGAGCAAGGTGGTAATAGTTGCTGCCAGAGCCGCGGACGCCGACAAAGCTGCTAACTGGTAACCGGGTAAGGAGCTCTGGTTCGTATGTACCCTCGCCCTTGATAAGGAATTGTGATGATCATTACAAGTGCTATGATGGATACGGAGTTTTAATTACGGGTGGTGTAATCACACGAATGTCTCCTCTATCGATACCAGTCCATCTAAATACAAACCCTCCAGAAGCCCCCATAAGGGACTCTCCCATACCCTCACAGGATTCCCACCATCCAACTGTCTTTTCTCCAGCAACGACCGCAGAACCGACGAGCCTGGTGTATCGTCTATCGCGTTACTGTAAGCCATCGCAATAGCCCAACGTTCCTCCCAAATCAAATATAACGAAGCCGTAAGCTGAGGAATCGGATGATCTGCCATCAGATTAAAACAACGACGAGCCTCCGCCAGGAGTAACAACAGATGATACGCCGTAGGCGTGATACCATAGGGAGGCAGCGGTGGGACAGGAGGCCACGAGAACTCGAACTCGTTTATCATCGTTGAGCGGGGAATGCGGTTATGATGTGTAAACCTCGGCATGAACTCTTTGACGCGGCCTGGCGTCATGTTAAGAAACGGAGGTTCAGCTCTTCGGGGTCTTGGAGCGTATATCGGATGTACGAGTGCCCCTCTCTGGACATTCTCGGCTAGATCCACATCATGAGTAGCTGTGATGTCCTGCAACCACGACAATGTTCGTGACACGCTTTGAAGGGAGCCCTGCGTCTCGTTCATTGGAATCTCTACCTCCGTAAATGTAGTTATGGGCCGAGAGGCCGCTTGCATCTGGGCCCCAAGTTGATCTTGTTTGTTGCCATTCTCCTCCTTTCCCAATGAGACCCGAGAAACCAGCAGTGTCTGGCTTGTAACTTCAATCTCCTGTTCCTCCCGATCTGTGTGGTGTCGTTCGTCGACAGGGCGAATCTCGCTATGCAAAGTTGACGGGACATATGATCGTGGTGAGATGACCTTCCAGTCATCAACACCAGAACCCTTCCCCAACGACAGCGATAAACCTGTGCGTGCGCTAGCAGAAACACAAGTCGACGAGCCTTCACCATCCCCTTCCACCCTGCTCCGAATGTCCAGGAACGATGCCTCACGGGGAGCAAGGGAAGAGCCTACGAGAGGCGGGGAAGGAATCACTCTTTCCGACGGTGGATTTGGGCGCATGAAGGGGTAACCTTCGTTCGTGAAAGCACTTGGCGACGTTAGGTTGGACTTCGAAGACGTTGGGAGGTACCTGTGTAATCTCGAAACAGAGTCGGAGGCGATGGGTAAATCTGATGTTTGAGTTACATCCAGGGGTAGCGCGGTTGAATCGGGATCGCTGCGAGTGGACGCAGTGACCTGTATCGTAAGGATTGGACTGGAAATGATGAAAGATGAGTGGCTAATAGAGCCCCTTCGGGAGGTGTCGTCGTCACTGTCGAGGAGTCTATAAAACGGGGAAGATGGTCAGTGAGGTGTACGCGTCGATGAGACGAGGATTATACCTGTGAATAGTAGCCATCAGACCTCCATCTGTTGTGCTGCCCACTTCGGATGTTTCGGGCTCACGCGGTAAGGTACACTGAGTCGTTGGCTCGAACAAGATGCGGGGAACCTCATCGTCTCCTATCGTCTTGTTTATCAATTCCCCTCCGGTTGCTCCGAACGAATCATCACGACTCCCGCTGGCAATTGATCAGTATTCGTAATAGATTTTTGATCCAGAAACTGACCCAAGCGAAATACCATCCTCCTCCTCTTCTTCCTTCTCAAACTCCATCCCCAGTGGTGGTCGCCGCGGTAGGCTGACGCCTTGCATAGTAACATCTGTAGACATACTGGTCCATCGCAGATAAGGTGAAGAAACAAACGATCAACAGCATTATATTACTCACTTTGACATCAAAGAAAGAGGTTTCGGCACAACCGGAGTAGACTCTCCAGTAAAACCTTCGGGAATCGTTCCACCTAACATCGCCGTCTGATCCCTCCCATAAACCGCCTCGACTGTCGAAGTCAACGCGATAAAATCCATCTGGCCATTGCCCCAAAGGCTAAGCCGATATCGACTCCCAACGTCCGTTGCAGAACGGAATTGTAAGCATCGAGAAAGAGCACTTCATGAGGTGTATGAATCATCCTGAGGATCCCGGGTGTACCAGGAGCCGCCGGTGCGAAGCTGATCGCCAGACCGTTCCTGTCCCGAGTCTTCGTGTAGAACGCGTCTCGGAGCATAGGCAGGGGTGACGATGAGGTGAGGTCCACCGTGCATACTCGAAGCCCAAACCCAGTACGGTTATACCGAAACGTTTCGAACTCCCCGCAATCACCGCTTTCCCAATGTCTGCCTTGGGCCAATACTACCCTGTCATCATGAAGGGTTTTGGCGGCTTCCTCGTCTCCTCGCTATATAAATCCGAATCCGTACGTTCATAGTCCGTCGTCAACTCCAAGTTTACCAAACGCCAGTCTAAGATGACCTGAGACGTGCCCTCAAAGCCTCTCGAACCCAATGAACGACACCGTCTTGTGTGATGGAACCATGAAAGAAGCCGAGGTCCGTACACTCAACTGAGCTCGCAGACGTCTCTGAGGGATAGAAAAACCGGAAGATCCAGGTCCCAGTCGATGTTCGCGAACCGTTCATGGACGCCGTAATACGCCTCGGAGGGGTTTTCGGAAGGAAACGCATCCAGTGAGTCGGAGGTACAATTCAGGTCACGCTCTACATATCGACCATTGTACGCGATTTCCCCTGGTGGTGGGTATAGTCAAGGAATGTCTTCCTAGTTGCGACGCTCGGAGGAGGTTTTTGGCGTGGCGGGAGAGAACTTGAGGGTTTGGAAGCGATGAAAATAATGGCAACGATATAAACCGAGAGCGAACGAATCAACTGTGGACGTCGAGTAAGACACTCCTTCTATCGACTCATGCTCATATAATGATGGCGATGGAGGCACTGGTGTTGACCATTGTGGCGGCGAGGAAGATTGCGATGGTGTTCGTGAAGGGCAGTTTCTGTGCCAGTTGCACTGATGGCTCTGCTGTTCGCTCTATTTCCTTTCGCTGCGACGACCCACGAGTGTCCGGGGTTGGGTTTGTGGCGGTAGCACGATATGGGCACGGTTTCTGGAGTTTGGCTCGTTTCCGTATGGATGTTGCTGAGTCGTGTGGGCCAGCCTGGGATCTACCTCCTCTCCTCAGGGTAGGGAGTCTGCTCATAAGTGTCGTGAAGAGTTTCATGATGCGTCGTGTTCCGGGGCGTGAGATTCGGGTCTCTGGTATCGCGTGGGGCTTGATTATCTGAGAAATCCTTCGTTTGTCGTAAGTAACAAGAACGAGAAGGGCCTTTTTGTTCTTCAGGTGTCTTCAAGGTAATGGTACAACAACAGTTGAATGCTAGTAGCAAGGGACGTTGGCGTTGGCTTTCATAGTAGAATAAAGGTTCGCACACCTATATCATCAAGGTCCTGCATCCATTCATCACGGACCCACACCCGTCTCTATTGTTTTCCCCAAGCCAACGTTTCCACCCAACGAACCATGGCTGCTAAACCCAAACGACGGTCATGCCCCCGAGCGATACCGAGTGGGCCAATGGACTTGAGATTGGGAGGGCCCGTAGAATGAACCGAATATCAGGCAGCCGATAACTGTGAAAGTACCAGCAGCAGGACAGCACCTGACAGAAATTGACGTAGAAGTAAGAATCTAGTATCACTGAAAAGGTCGAGACTTACTCAGTACGAGCCCTCGCTCTGAATGGCTGTCATAACTCAAAACCAAGCCTTACCGGAGGATCGAAAAGCTGTGAGTTTGCGACCGATCTGTTGAATTTCGCTCAGAACAACCGACTGAAGTTTCTGACGAATTTAGTGAATAGAAACAAGATATCCCTTGCCAATGAAGGAGGGCCAATGCATAACGGAGGTCGGGGAAGTCCAGGAGAAAAGAAGACAGATCCAATGACATTGAAAGCGAGTGACACGGCGGGCAAGGAGCGCCTCGGTTGAGTCTCATCCGAGATGACCTCGGTTGAGGTCAACTTGAGGCCTCGAGGCCTCCACGTGTACGATTGGCGGAGTTTCGAACCCAAAGAAAAAAGAATAGGGCTGTAGTCACACAAAACTTGAGCTCATGTTTTGTTTCGGTCCTCATGCCATGCCCGTAAATCAATTATCGGATCCCAAAAAGGCTGGATTTTTTGGCGGGGGCCCTTTGATGGTTAAGATTCTGAGTTCCACGCCCATGTCTATGGCGTATCCTGGGTAAATTATCAGAGAAAGATGTGACAGCAGTTCTCAGGTTGGGCTCACAGATTCTATTGAGTCCCCAGGTGTATTTAAAACTTCGCTGATCGTTCGAGGCCACTTCTCAAGTTCCACTCAAGTTGACCTCAACCGAGGTCATCTCGGATGAGACTCAACCGAGGCGCTTATTGCCCGCCGTGTGATGGTGGTTGTAATTCAAGAGCTATGAGTCAATGACGCCCATTAAGCGCTATACGGATGCCAGCTCGGAACCGGCCGGCCGGCCTTATTCCGGACCATCATGTACGAAGTTTCAAACGAGCCCCAGCCATAGTATAAACCATGTAGAGACTCCCCAGCATCACTTTTCTATTCCGAATTGTCTCTTCAGCGGCTTCCCTATCTGCAAAATCCTATCATTCTCATCAATGGGTAGAAGCATGCCTTCACCGAACCACAACAGTGATTTCACTGCCGCTGCCCTGATGTCAACAGACTCCCGACTGTCACTACTCAGCCTTTCTTCCCCATCATTCAGCGGAACTGTATCTCACCTCACTTTCAGAACTCGGCGATATTGGGGACCTGAACGATCAATTAAGAAGTCGGAGCGCGCGTGGAAACCCCCGCTGGATATGATTATCACCGGGATAGACAGAGTTATAACAGAACGTAGATCCCAACACTGGCTCTCGCCACACGCCAAACACGTTGATTTCGGTAAAGAAGTGAGACCTGGTGGAGTCTGGCGTCCCGAAAATGCTTCAAGTTCAGGTGTGCTTCGCGCTTTTTCGGGCGGAATTTCCCTGACTCACGTTCATCTTTTCGATAACAACGGTAGATAGCTCGATGGCGACCATGCCGGACGAGCAACGAAACTATTCCCAGGGTAATTCGCAAAAATTCATCGACAGTCGCTTCGCGTGAGTTTCGTCTTTCAATGAGCAAGAAGATAACATTCGGCCCTTTGACAGCTCTCAATAGGATTATGTTGCGTCCTCGCTTTTTAGTCTACAACGTTTAGGATAATAGGAACTGATCTGTGGAGCATGAGTGCGCCACAACTAGTACAGATCCGGCGTGCATTTATTCTACTGTGAACCCTGAGCGCACTACAGTCTTTTGGGGTTCCTTGGACCACTGGGGCTCCTTGGACCACTTGTGTGTATTCGTTGTCCTTGTGCAATTTCACCACATGCAAGCATCTGGGAGCCTTAGAATATATTTAATGCAAATTCTGCCAGCTTGTGAGGAAGAGGATTTGAGTTGATAGACGACAATGTTCAAAAAATTGGACAAATTTCACCTTTTTTGCGCGCGGCGGGAGTTTTACGTAGTACAATAGAATCTGGAGAGATCGGTGTGTATCCATACATCCTCAATCTCATTCCATGTAGCCAAAATTAGCTCTAGCTGAAGTCTTGAGCAATGCTCTAGGCAGTATGACTGCTGAAGGACGATAGAGGACAAAAAATGAGGAAAAGCGTGACAGTGTGTGACATTTTGCCGCTTTCATCTGGCGCGGGTCACACTGGTCCAAGGAGCCCTTTTCCGTGACATTTGGACCCCCGCACTATTTATTTCATTCTACAATAACCACTTCGCCATCCACCAGTCTAAGTAGCACATTTCACTCGAAAATACATCAGTCATACCTAGCAAATTTTATTTTGGGCCGGAAAACATTATGCGTGAAATTAGAGGCCTCCCGTCTTAAGGTGGTCCAAGGAGCCCCAAAAGACTGTATTCATTTACTTTGTTCAGATACGCGTACACTCTAGTTTTGGCAACAACAGTAGACCATCTTGAACATTCACGAGAATTTCTTCGCACATCTTGCAGAGCTGATACGGATCTCCTTTTTCCCAATATGGCGGCACCTTTTGAAGCACAGACTACTCAAGGATATAAGGACGACTCCATCGTTCTCAGATCGAAACCAAAACTCAGTCGTTCAACCCCTCGATTCGACTCACTGCACACTCGGCATAACATGGCTTCAGAACAAGAGATCGCACAGATTCTGGAACCTTACACCTCCGTTGAAGTAGTCATTGTTCAGACAATCGCCATACTCTCGGTACGCTTTCCGTCATTACTCTGCAGACCCAACTCCTTACAGGCCCTTTTCCCGTCGTGTTGACAGCCCATGTTCCTGGTATATGGTAAATAGCAACACATGTTGATCTCAGCGCGACCAGGGTTTTTGAGTACGACGACCTTCACAGGGATGTACATCATCATATTTGGGTTGTCTATCAACGTTCTTTGGCGCCGCCGTGAATCACCCGCCTCAAAAGCATACGCGAGATGGATCGTCACCCTTTTTTTACTGACAACCATCTATAACATTGCCACTGCGTGGACCTACATAGGCCAATCTCTCATTACCTTTAATGCCATCAAGACGAAAGATTATATCCCTCTCTTCGAATCCATCTCAAGCGAAACTTCCCCTCCTGAGTGGGCCGCACGAATGTACGACTGAATTCTTGCATGCGGGATGTGGATACTGAACTAGTGCTTCCTACCCAGGGGTTTGATCATATTGTCTTCCGGAATAATAGGGTGAGTTTGACAGTCATCCTCTGATCTCCGTGTCTCATCGGCTCCTCGCCTAGCTTGATCTTTGATTTTTTGATAGTAGGTTTTTTGACCGGCTGAACACGCAGAGTCTTATGCCTCCACTAGGTCCACCGTTGCTACGTCATCTGGGGATATAGCAAGTGGATCCTCTATCCTCTAGCCCTTGTTGTGCTTGTCGTGAACAGTGAGGAGCTTGCGCGTGTTTCAGACCTATTTTCATTCTCACTTGTCAACTACCATCAGCGATAAACTTTGTGACGGGTGGAATACTGATCTCGGCCTATTACCGTCGTGATAGGGATCTCTATAATAGGACACAGGGCGTCACGCAGGTGCTCACAATAATCACAGCCGTATACGACTCGCTCATTACCCTTTTAACGGGTTTGTTCAATCGTTTTTGAATGTATGCCTCTCCAGCTGATTGATCGCCGTCCGCAGGTGGTCGTATTTGGTGGATGGCCCGTCAAGTAGGACGTTTGAGAGGCGGTGACGTCCTCAGCAAATACAAGACATTCGTTGCGACAATGTATGTTCACGGTTTTCCTTCTCGTATCTCGAATGTTATCAACTAACTTATCGGTGCTCTAGCCTTGAATCCGGTCTCCTTTTTTCTGCCACCCTATTGGCTTCTGTAGTTTCTCAGCTATCCCCAGTTCCCAGGGGGAAAACCATTCCTTTTGACTTGACCAACGTCGCCGTTCAGATGGCAGTCAGTATCTACGCTCTCTCTAATAGTTCGGCTTGGCTGAAGACTCGAGTCGCAGGGAGTCGCTCCAACTCTTATAGTTGTACGAATCGCGTATGGACAGTCGATGGACAGTGTTCAACAGATGGTCTCAACGCTGCAATTTGTCGAAGGTGGAAATAATTCCCAACAGCCATCCACGGCTATCCGTGGCAATCTCGACCTTCAACAATCTATGGCTGAAGTCGAGGAAAGGGGGCCTACAGGAAGGTTCGAGATGGATAAACCACCCTTGACCTTGAATGTGGCCAGTAATGTAGTGTGAGGTGCGGGGTAATTGAGATTGGGCCCTTCCCTAACTCTTCTATTCTCCTCACTGGCCTGGCGGGCTCGAGATTATTCTAAACTCACACTACACAGTATACTCGTTCATATTGAATGTTAAACTATTCCACTCCCCGTGCGGTCATGGGTCCGTGTTTGTGACTGTTACTACAAACGCAAACTACAGGGGCGTATTCACCATGTTTGTATATTGTAACGGTGACTGCAACCAGGGAGGGAGAACAAGCTCAGGGGTAGGTAGAGATTATCCCTTCCCAAGAGACGTGCTGATAGCGACTCGAGGGGCGGAAACAAAGCAAAGAACATTGTCAAACCTATATTTGCGAGTGGTTCAAGCGCCACAGGTCATGTACGCTCGGAATTTGCCGGCCAATCAATCGTTGATGTTCTCAGTCTCCTTCCGAACAACTTCCGAACCGCCATGTTCACTAAATCCTGGAGTTCACGAGGTCGGCCCTCAGCCTGGGCGCATCTTTCTTTCATGGCCTTCATTGGCCAGGCACAAATCAGGTTAGAGCGTGGGAACCCAACTCTAAATGTGGATCGATGGCGATTGTCGCACCTTCAATTGAACACGTGTAATACACTCCTTGAACCTTTTGTCGTTCATGCTGCTCGACCACACCTCAAAGTCAGGAAATTATCGATGAATCGTAACGCCGAATTGGAGGGTCTTGAGGAGTACTTGAGATTAATTCTTGCAGACAAATCAAAGCGGCAGGATTTATTATCGAAGGAGGGAGATTCTGCTCAACAATGGCTGGATCGTATGCAGCAGGTGAGGCTTACTTGTTTACTAAGGCGACGCTGGAAGAAGCTGATTTTAAAGTTGAAGCTTGTAGACTACTCAAACCTATCGCCGGAGTTACGCCCCAAAGTTTTTACTGCCATGCTACATTTATCGAAGAGATCTGGCTTACACCCTGCATGTTTGTCGATTCAAAACGTGAAGAAAATCGGGAAGCATCCAGTCGCTTCGGGAGGGTTCGGGGATGTCTGGAAGGGCACTATAGGTGACTCGAGCGAGGTAGTGTGCCTGAAGGTGGTGAGAGTATACCTTAATTCTGATATGCAAAGACTGTCGATGGTACGTAGTTGATCCGCCTCTGTCTTAGGTTTACGACTAACCCAACGTTATGAATAGGAATACCAACGGGAAGCAATTCTATGGCGCCAGATGAAGCATCCCAACTTGTTGCCTCTCCTTGGAATCTATCAGCTTGAGGATACCGGCGAGCTATGTTTCATCTCTCCGTGGATGGAGAAAGGCAACCTTGTTGAATATATGAAAGTCACGAAAAGAGAGGATATAGACCACCACACACTGGTGAGTAACTTATCTAATCTCTTTAGTGTGGCATGCGCAGGATGCTTATGCAGTCCTCTCAAGGTTCAGGACATCGCTTCTGGGTTGTCTTACCTGCATAGCAAGAAGATCGTTCACGGAGACCTAAAAGGCGTCAATGTTCTCATAACGCGCTTACT
>JANHQD010002790.1:8582-26597 GCA_024721195.1 Marasmius sp. AFHP31
ATGAGAGGTCGAGTCGAAAATGCGAGGAAATGGAGGTGTCTTCACGCCTATTTATCCCCAAAATCGGCTGGAGTTTGGGGCTCTGGCGACAAGATGTGGATGTAGTTGGCTTTACAGAATTGGCTGGGACAAACGACCAGAAACCATCGAATTCCATTCTTCCAGCCTACTTTCCATCTCTCCTCTGCACTCTCCTTCTATTCCCGAGTCGGCGTGATATCTAACTCTCATCCTGAGTAATTAGGCATGTTCGAACAAGAGGACCGAGGGTCTTCTGATGCTACAAGAATTCAGCCTGAGGAACTGCCGTGGAGGTCAAGATCAAGAAAGAGAAGCGTACCTGTCATCTTCAAGGTGTGCCCGCCAAGGAGTTAAGACTTTGAGCTTCCAATCTGGGGAGATGTTATGGAGGAGAAAATGGCCATCGCGTCGTTGGGTGCAAACCAGGCATCTTATCTAAAGATAAGATACAGCTCTAGCTCTAGATAGGCGCGCAAGTTTCAGAACTTGTAACGCCGGTCGTTCGACTTGGATTCGACCTTGTTTCTTTGTTCTACCCTCGTCTTTCTTCGTTGCTCATCGACACCCTCGCTTCCGCTAATAACCGAGCTCCCTTTCCGCAAAGCTACTAGTCATGTTCAATAAATCGCCAGTATTTCGCCTCGATTCTTTCATTATCACCCAGGGGCCACAAATGAGGCTCCGAACAGGTGCGCAACTACATTACAAAGTTGAAAGTGTCGTCAATCGTCGGACTGAAACCAAAGTTCCGTTTGGCGTCATTCTCAGGTTCTGCTTTAAATAACTGCTCCGGCCCTGAAGAAAAACCACATTCTCGCGCAACGTTCGAAGATTTGCCGCCGAAATCACTGTCGTATGTACCTCTCTTGCAAAAAGGGCCCTTCGTGAACGGTCTACGAAATACTCAGAATCCCGTTCCGGCTTCCATATCAGCTTTACACTTGGAATACACCACTCTCGGATCGGACTTTCTCGAAGTCAAATTCATTTCGCAACATCCTATATTCATAAACTACAAACAATGATAGCTACCATTGGCGCAGAGGTGAGGCATATGGCTCGCGAGTGCGAGCCTCAAGAATCAAGACTTGACTGAACATTGGAGGGCAGAGCCCAAGTAACGACCTGAGCCGTGTTTCAACGTATGGAGAGGAAGATGGGCGAGGTGGAGGCGTCGTAGGGTGTGATGGTTCTAAGATTGTCGAGTACCGGTATGGTGGATGTGTGCCCGGGGAAGGGATGGGTAGACGAGGTTTCCCGAGACGTTTTGAATGAGACGACACGAGCGACGTCGGAGTCCATGTACCTCCCAGCCAGCTCGATTCGCCTGCATCCACTCGATCTTAGTACCCCGCCACGACTGCCCACACAAGTGGGAACTTTGGGGTCATCAACACAACCTGCGATACCGGATAAGCATGAGTTCTCCGTGATTTGTCGCTGCGTAAAGGACTGAGCGGAAACAGTGTGGATGATGGGTATGATTTGGGGAATGTAGATGTCGCTCGGTGGGTACTGCAGGGAAGATGAGGATCCGGGAGGGTTTGCGTATCCGGTTCCGTCAGTGTGTGGACGTCTTGGACACGTTGTGAGAGCGAATCGGGAACGCAAACACGAATGTTGTGGGGCAAGATGGAATATGGGGTCCACTCGACATTAGCCTCATCATCGAACACGAAACAGATGAGAGTTGGGCAGATGAGGGTTTCTGCTGTTGACGGTGACGAACGCTGAGTTCCAAAAAAGGGCTAATGATCCGCCAAGTATCCAGACATTCCGCCGCCTAGAGTACCAGCAACCCTAATGATCCCTGAGGATATTCCAAGGTTACTACCGATCGAACGCGAATGTGTTTCGCGAACATGAGGTGGAGGAGAAGGCAGAGATCAAGCTCTCACCCGCAATCTCAGACATCGTTGATTCTGTAGTCGAGGTGAATGCTGGACGCACGAAATCGAATCGCTGAGCCCCTCCTCTCCAGCTGAAGCCGACTACCCGCCACTCCGACCCGAGATTTGGGATACTGGCCATTCACGACGACGACAGTGAAGGAACCTTGAAGATTCGTACTTGGAATACGTAGGCATCGGGGTCGATAACGGTGCATCGTGGAAGCATGGTAGCCGGGCGACGAGGGATTGTTTTTTGTCTCTTCTCCACCCGGTAGTCCTGTTTACCAAAAAACGAATCGATTCTGAGTAACGTCGAGTCGGTGGGGGTGGGGGTGTCGGTATAGGGATTCAAGCCAAGCACCGGCAATGTACAACAAGGGACTTGAGATTCGTACATGTCGGTGTAACATGCTCCAGATCGTCATCTCTGGGTGGGTACGACTGCGATAGTGCCCGGACGTGAGAGAGAGGTACCGCAAGAGAGGGTAGGTGAGATTGTGGTGAAGGACGTAACGGATGTAGAGGTGATCGTGATGGACTTGGGGAAAGTGGATGTGATGGTAGTAGTAGAGGTGCATGATGAGATAGCTCTGGCAGAATACCATATAACTAAACTCATAAGTCAGTATGAGAGTAAGTAGCGATAAATAGTAGAGAAACGCACCAATACTAGACCACTCGATCCCGCTACTTCCAACCTCACCATCGAGACTTGACAGACAGTCGACAGTCGCCCTTGCTCGCCGCTCGTCCTTCTCGCTGACAGTAGTCGAAACAGGCGTGTTGAACGTTTTAAAACCGGTCGAGGGGTGGGGGGGTTCAACGATGTTCATGGTGGTTTCCGGTCTCAGACTTGCAAAACCGTCGCTGGCCGAAAAACGGGCGGGGGAGGAAGACGAGGGGAAGGGAGCTAGACGAGATTGGCTTATTTAGTTGCAATGTTGGCTGTTCTAGCCTAGCGAAGAAGCCGGCGAAGGACGAGGAATGAAGACACTTTTTCTCTTGAGAGGTGGTGAGTGTCGTCGGCAGCCTTCGCTGGGAAGCACCTCAGCTCAATCTGGGGCTGTCGTCAGGCTTGTAAGCCTATGTGTCGCCCAAGTTGATACGTCATTGCTGGTTGAGTCGGTCGAACATCGAGAAATACGTGAATGGATGTTTTGCGGCCTATTGAGTTCCTCCACATCCGCAACCACATCCATGCCATGATACCAACCATCTCTTCCCTACCTCCACCTCCGAACCAAATATCCATATCCCACCTCGTAGAGCCGCTCAAGCGTAGCACCTTCGGAGCTTCCAAGACATAGACTTTGGACGCGTAAACGAGGCCTATTTGAAGTGGAGGAGATCCCAAATATTGTTCTGGTCGTAATGTAGTACTGAGATCATAGGATGGTGAGCGCGATGAATGTGAGGGCGAAGTATTGATTGGGGGAGGCCGCGTTATGATAATTGCTATGTTCGCTGTGATCAAGTCTTGGGAGAGCAGTCGGTGTTGTCAGAGATAAAAGCCAGGAAGAGCCTCGGGGGGTTACGGGCGCCAATTTCAAATCGTCTTCAAACCTCGTCCGCGACCAAAACCCATTCGCTGTCACCTCTCCCTTCTCCTGTCTGGACCATTCACAGGGGCCGAGCCCAGAACCTCATTTTCTGCTCTGTGTCCCCTCTTCCTCAAGCCATGGGGAGGCCCAAACTTGTCACTCTCGTCTTACTATCGATATCTTTGGAACCTCCCAAACAAATCTCAGATCTCGCAGTGTCATCCCGTCCAGACTACCACTACACCTACAAGGACGCCTATCGCCGCCTACACCCGATCCCCATGCTATACTCTTTTATACCACAGCGTGGTGGCCTGCACGAGTCTCGGCTACTGCGCAACCGAACTGCACCCTCAGTTTTTTGGACGTTAGTGGTGCTGGGGATAAGAACTAGGCACAAAAAACTACACGATCGCGACGGCAACAGATCCAGGCTATCATGATCATCTATCAACAGCAGCCTCTGCACAAACACTTCAATCACTGAGCCCTTCGAAATCAGGACGATGATGGCCCGCCCGAAGCTGATGACACACTCAATTTCCTATCACACTCTACTCGAAGAACGCCTGGCCCATCAACCTTGCGCCGCTGATCAGTCGTCCACTGCTTGTACATTTGCACGACTCCCCCCCCCCCCCCGTGATTCCGGGGGATCACTGTCAGCGTCCAAGTCGACTCCGCCAACTGGAGGAGAGGGTTGAATGGCAGAGGGCACCGATGGCGGCTCCGAGGAAATGGACTGGCTTTGAGTCGTGACGGGTGGAGTGAGGATCGACCATTCTGCATTTTGTGCCTTTGCAACTTCTGGCGACGTCCTTGCATATTCCAGACTGCTACAAAACAAAGTCAGCTATATTGCGAATGTGATGTAGAACGGCGGGATTACAGATCGGGATTTCTCCGAATAACCTTCGTAATGTCGACAAATCTCTCTGCATCTTGAACGGACACTTCTCGCTTGAAGAACTCCTCTACAGCATACAAATCAGTATAGGTCAGGCCCAACATCGGGAAACTTGCACTTCTTGAAGATCAAAACCTCCGCTGGGGATGGTTTACCACCGACTTTCCCTTGCCGCTTCTTTTCTACCGAGCCTGGCATCGAATTGAGAAGCTGTCCTTGTGTTCGGGAGAAGTAACAACCAGTTGCCAGAAAGTAGTAAGTTGCGTGGGACCTGCAGCAGGTGAAAGGTCAGTCGCAAGGTTACAAAAGGCTGGCAATTCGACTTGCCAGCTGTTCAATTCGGTCGCACGAATGAACATCTCAGCTGGATCCGTATAGTTACGGCGTGAGAGAACCACCCAAGCAAGTTCGAAGACAAGCATCGTATCGACCTGTCTGAACGGCGTGTTCTGAGCGTTCCAAACCGTCGACCAATACTTTGACCGCTCCCTCTAGGTCGTCCGCTATCTGCTTGATTTTGGGCTCATTCAGTATTCATAGGTCGCCGTTCGGATATTGCTCCTTCAAAAAGTTTGCGATGGCCGAATACTGGTGCGACCTGATACCCAGCGAGCAGAAGAACGATCTCGCGGTAGGTCATGAGCACGAGGCTAGCGTAGGGGTGTGTGAGATGCGACAAAATGACTTTCAGTGGCGTGAACTGATCCAACGAAGACCGAGTGAGGATCCTTCCCTGCTGCGCTGACAGCTATAACTTGGAGGGCCAAAGCTCGATCATGCTTGGATCTGAAGAAGCCGACCAAGCTTTAAACTTTCTCAGGAAGAAGAGAGGATACGAGGGTGAATAGACCATGTCCTAAGGGATTGAGGGTCAATAAGATGCACCCTCTGCCACCTGGGCAAGTTACATCGAGTACCCACCGAATGCAGCTGGACACACAATCTTCTCCTCGATAGGCCCATTTGGGTGGAAAAGAGGTTTCCGTAGGTACAGCCAATGTGTTCGGAGTGGAAGTCCCGCTCGAGGACCATCGTCCCTTTGGCACGGGTGCAGACGAGGATGAGAACGACAACGTTTTCGGTCTGAGAGGATTTGATTGCAGAAGCAACTTCATTCGAATCTGGTTGGGAGGGTGTACGCGAGGGTCCTGGTGATGTAGCAGGAGTTGAGTTACCCTCGACGCCGGAGGGAAACACGGTTTTGTAAAGCCTTCGAAGCAGGACAGAGGTAATCATGCAATAGCAGGAGTGCAAGTGATGCTTCGTGAACTTTGAGCGCGCTTCCTAATCCCAATAGAGAATGACAATGCTGGGGAAGGACGAGGGTCCAGGTTACTTTCTTTCAAGAAACGAATAGGATACGGCTTACCAAAATTTCTGCGTCCACATCCATGTCACGATACAGTCCATCTCTTTCCAACCTCGACCTCCGAACCAAATGTCAAATCCCACCTCGTGGAGCCAGTTGAACGTAGCATCCTTGAAGCCTCCAGGATATCGACTTCATAAACGGATACGGGAACCTTATGAAGTAAAGAATATCCCAGGTATCGTCTTGGTCGTGATGTTTACTGAGATCGGGGGGTGGTGGGCGCGATGACTGCTGGTAGATGTGAGGACGAAGTGTCGATTGGGAGGTGCCGTGTTGTTGTGATAATTACTACGGCCGTTGTAGTCAATTCTTGACTATTGCAAGAGTTGTTTTAGAGTAGTCGGTGTTTTTGTAGACAAGCCACGAAGAGGCACGAACAGAGCTCATCGTGGTTTTGGTTGGCGTTATGGGCGCCAATCACCTTCACACCTTGTCCGCGGCGACCACCATGCCTCCAACTCCACGAATCCAGAGCAAATCATCACCTTTGCGCATCTAGATCTGTAAATCAGAGTCGTAGCATACCTCAGTGTGCTCACCGAAACACCAGTTCATGCCTAGGGTTTTGCAATACTCGACGTATACAAGGGAAAGGCCTAGGAAACGGTTCAGAAATGCAGTTCCCAGCCCAGCCTCGCGATTTAAAGCCCACTCAACGTGTTACTGACGAGCAACTCCAGTACGAGGGTAACGAACGGAAAATCTGCTGTCCTCAACAGCTCAAAATTGCCATCAGCTCATTAAATCATTCTCGACGTTGACAATTTGTCTGAGGGAAAGCACGGCGGATACTCTAGCTATCGTACGCGACCGAAGCTGAGTATCTTGGTGGTCCCTTGTGGGTGCACAGACTCAGCATAGATCAAACGCTGTGTACTCTCATATTTATCTGTCCATGCTATATATCAATACACTGAATAGATATCAAGTGGGCAGGTATAACGGTCGAGTACAATGAAATACAAAACTAACGTGCTATTATTAAAGAGTCCGCATCGTCTGCACAGGTCGCAGCACCCCCTGAGGCCAAGATATCTGAGGGACGTGCATCAGAGCATAGACTTGTAGATGGGGGCGTGAAAAGATACGCACACCACCTCTAGGAATCTGAGCTTGGCTCAATGAGTTGTCGTGGCTTGTGTTTGTGGTGTCGGCGTGTCTTCATGTCCCGGATTGCATTTTTCAGGTATCTCCACGGGCGGAAAGGTTGACGAGTTGTAGCTGAGAGAGATATTTCGGGCTCTGGTAGGTCGGACTCGGAGTATTCAAGTTCTTCTAGCCTGGCGGTATCGTGAGGATCAGCTGAGAAAAAAACATCAGTGCAGTGTCCATGTCAGGAGAGAAAATATTACTCACCGAGTATCAATTCAAGATATCCGTGCTTGTGCGCGTACTGTTTCCCATCCAGGTTGCAACTTCTTGAGTGAAGACATTCTCGTACAACTGCATAGTGTTCCTTCCTCCAAAAGCTACCAACCCATTCCCGCATGCTCAACTTGGGGATCCCGAATCCCTCCCAGTCCTCCTCGGCAATGGCAGTCCTTCCTTGTGGGTCGTGGGACCAGTAGAACAGTTTTTCGGGCAATGGGTAGCGGATACAGTGTAGGTTGTTGATGAACTCGGTGGGTAGAGGGTGGACAAAGAGGTATACGGGTGTCGAGTGGTTTGTGGGGTCAACGGGGAAGGTACCTTGGAGGCTGAACCCGACCTGATCAATATAGACTAAGGGAAAGAAACATCAGAGAGAGGAAAACAGAGATATGCGAAGGAACACTCACCGACAGCCCTCACATCCTCACAGTCATCACCAAAACGGAGGGATTGGCAAAGAAAGGCGCATTTAAGCTGAAGTCGGTCCTTCTCTGGAATGCGCCAGCCGAAATCGAGGTCCACTTTGACGTCGCCAGTCTTTTGGAAGGAGAAGTCGACTCGCCCTGGCACCAGAAAATCAGCAGATGGAAGATGGAGTCAAAGTGGTCGTACCAGAGCTGAAAAGGTTGGCTTTGACGTTGAGGTTGAGGCTCCAGCAAAACCACTCGGGAGAGGGCGTGGAAGGAAGGTGGGCCAGGATTTTGGGTTTCCAGCGGTTGATAACAGTGCCCAACGTCAGAAGACCGTGTCGGGCATAGTACGACAGGCCATCAATCCACCTGTCTCCCACTCCCGTAATCAGGAACAAAACATCTCCGAAGCTTTTCTCGACGTGGGCGATGATTTCGGCGGTGTTGAGGTGTCGAAGGGTTTCTTGGCAAAGTGGTGGTAGGGGATAGAGGTGTGGTTCGAGGTCTTTTTCTTCAGGTGGATCGAGGGAGAGAGAAGCGGGGTTGTATTGCCAAGTCAGATTTCTGACGTTGAACGACCAATCCCTCCAACGAGGTGTAACCTTCTCACTGTCATTAGCCATCCAATGCTAAAAATTATCAGCTCACCGGAAACCTCAGTGTCTCGTCATCACGCAAAGCCTGGACTCTATTTACCTAAGGGCACTCCTCAGCTGGGTCAAGAAACTCAAAGGCTAAACGTACAAGTGTATAATCAAGGTAATATAATACAATCATATCCTTCCCCCGATACTGGTTAGAAAATTGGAGACCATTTGCGAGTTCTGCTTCCTTTGAGCATCCAAAATTCAAATTCCCAGCAGGAAACCCACCGTCGTGCGCAATCAGCGTCATCGCGTTATCGGACTCGGCCACCGCAAACACCTGTTTGAGTAGCGCCGACCTGCAACATGTTATTATACCGACCGACAGATGAACAGTACATCAACTCACCGCCCGCACATTGCCGCCTCCAGAACAATCTTTGCTATCTGAAGCTGATCGTCAGATTGTTCTACTCAAAAGTGCCGGAACTTACCTCCTTGAATTTCCCTCGATCCTTCTCATCAACTGGCTCGAAGCTGGTCGCAGTAAACTTCCCTTGGTACCCATATATTTCGGCGGTCTGTTCCATTTTCTTCACTTTGACAACCTGCGACTCTGTTGACGTCGATGCCTCCTCCGGTTTGACCTTGACACACAGAACCTCGGACGATAGAACCCGCTGAAAAATAATATCACCGTCGATTACCTTTCTGACGGTTCTTCCGCGCTAGGGGCAAGGTCAAAATTGAAACTAACAACGACACAAAGTGTTACTTACCACAGTCAACCGATCCTCTCTCTCCGAAGTGTTGTAGTTGTGAATGGTCGTCGAGTTCCCAGCAATGGCCTGGAAGTTGGGATTGGCTCCTATGATTGTGCCTTGAGCGTTGGGAAAGAGAGTAGTCATGGCTTTAGAACAGAATGAGAGGTTGTAAAGGGAGAAGACGAGGGAAGATACAAGGTGATGGAGGGAAGAAGGAAGGAAGGAGGCTAAACACAGCCCACACCCAACAGAGGCTCCCCTCATGTCTCACACGAGGCCAGCGCCGTTTGCGCTGTCGCCGACATACAGCATTATCACCAAAACGGTCACCGGTCGTCCCATAGGTATCCCACCGTTGACATGAAGTTCCCACAACCTGACCATGAGCCACCACGCTTACCAAGATAATAGATTAACCAGTGAATCGGAGGTTGAGAAGAAACGACGTTGACGATGTCATGAGATAGCTCTGCATTCCGAATTCGAGGAACGAGAATTAGGCTTTTTCCGTCCTGGAAAAAATTTCTCACCAAAACTCAAGATGTGAGTATTTTCTACCGTATATGGTGCGAAGTGCCGCCCCAAACCGGCGTGCCTTCTAATTTTGGTGCGTTCTTCTCACGCTTCAAGGCTCCTTCCCTTTTTGGATGTCTACCAGGTTCAAACCTGGAACTCTCCCCGATTTGGACATTATTCACATGCAACCCAAGCCCTTTGCCTGAACACTCATTTGTCCCAGCCTTACATGTCACACAAATATGATAAATTACTCCATATTATGAAGATTTCAATGGTACTAGGGGACTGTGGTTTCTCAGCACCTTATAGTTCTATGTGCAGATGCTGTGGGCTGCGAGGAGCCGGCCGAAGGCCGGGCGACGAGCAGCCCAGAAAAAGCTGGCAGCAACTCCCACCACTCTCTCTTTAGTATCTACCCTGTTATGTGGGTTGTATAGCCACATGCTGTTGCATCTTGTCCTGTGGTTTTTAGGTGAATCTTCAGTCTTCTTGCACGCCAACCTGAACCAAATCACGAAAGATTTGGCAGCTTTCATCTGCTGGAATTTAAACCCACGAATTCGGACCTGCCAGCGGAGCTGGCTGACACCCCAAGTCTAGGTCAGTCGCGGAGAAAGACAGAGTGATGGACTGGCCCGGCAGACCATTCACAGCGTAGATCGCATTCTCTTAACAAATCCTGGTTCGACCTGGTTCTGAGCATCGAGGGAGCTTGATCGACGAGAATTCATTCTCAGCTGCAGTGCTCGTTGGATAGTCCATGGTGAACGGCTTCCTAATCGAGATACGCAGGGATGCTGTGGTTCAACCACCTCGTTTGCATGCTCTAGGGTCTAAACAAGACGGGAAGTTTATGCTCGCAACAAATTCGACACCAATGAACTAATGATACAAATAAAACGGTGGCCTTAGTTGGATGATTGAAACAATTGAACTCGCAACTCACCTCAACACCCTTTCTCCACGGCTCCTGCGCAGCCGGCTTTCCCAGAGTTTACTCTCCCATCTAAGGCTCCTTCTCTGTCCCTGCGTCGTGTCCAAGCTTGGGTCTATCGCAAAGCCCGGTGGGTAGCATAAACCCATCGTGATGTATTCGTCCCGAGTTTCCAGCTTGAGTGAGAGAGGAGGTTGTGGATATAGCGACGCGTCATTTAGGTCTCAAAAGTTGGATTGAATCATGGGTTGGATGAAAGTCCGTTGCAGTGTACCTCGAAAACCATGAAAACCTCACCGAATATCGCCTCCCGCCTCTTCGATCTGAACATGGAATCCGAACCAACGCCAGATTTATTCATTTGCTCCCGAATTATTCCTCCTGTTTTGTGAGAGCTTGGATAAGGGCGCGACTGAACGAGCTGCGACGTGACATGAAGGTTGAAGAGAAAGAATATCGGCCAACTCAGAACTTTGAGCCGGATATGTCGGGAGTGAACGGCCCGTTCAACCAGAACTGTACGGTTTACATGGGCGACCAAGACTTGTACATTGTACGCAAAGTTACATGATAGACGCTACTCAACAGAGCCGGTGATAGTCGCTAATCGCCAGTACCAAACCACGGTTCTTTCCTTACAATGTTTACTGTCTGACTAGTCGGTAGATATTGAACGTTTCCTTCGCAGGCACCAGTCCATCTGAGCTGCAAATGCCTTTGAATCTCATCGCTCACGCCCTCATGCGGGAAAACGCAAACCCCGAGTCGCACGAAGGACTGTATACTCGTTACCTTCACCTCCCGAGAACCCTCGGCGATGAATCGAGAGAAGGAGCACGCGAAGAGAGGACGGCAGTACACGCCGGGTGACCAGAACGCCTGCTCCAAAACTCGTGGGGTGAATGCACGTCCTGAGAGCAAGGACAAAGAGCGAAGCCGGTGCATGTGGAAGGGGGAAAACGTATATGCTAGTGGGTCGGTTAGACATAAACGAATCGATGGCAGGATATGGGATTGATATGATACTGTTGGTATACTGGGGAGATAGAATGCGCGATAGCAGATATCAGCCGTTCATGGGGCGAGCGGATACAGCTGCGCCAGAGTCAAGGTTAAGCACTGCATATTGGGCTGGTGGTGGTAAAGTCCGAGCAACGAGTGAGATTGTGTGGGTTTCAAACGAGTACGGGGAGGTAGGTGGCCTGAGTCGTCTTCCAACATTCGGGTTTCCCTGTATCTTCTATCACTGTAGGTATTTCAAGTATTCTAGGTATTGATCGTTAGCAAAAGTGGGCGCCAAGACAAAAGAGAACGAGTAGCGGATGTATTGTTGAAAGAGAACGGACACAAACATAAAAGGGACATATTAAAATGACGTACCTCTTGGGTTTTCCCAACACCAGAACCCTATCCTTTTTCAAACAATCGCTGCCGATCCCGACGCGATGATATCCAATATGCGTGCTTGATTGAGGCTGAGGTTTGGAAGGATGGATGCCTCTGTAAAAAGCGTGAGGTCTCGACACGAGATAAGTGGACGAATCACGTACCTCACTTGGTCTTGAGCCTTCTCTTGCCCTGAGGTATCCTTCGTCGCCCGCGCTCGCCCAGAACAACTGATTACTACTTTCCCCTCGACGCCACGAGTTGCAACCAAATAAAGAAGAAAAAGCTCAGCGGGTTGGAACGTTGGGGGATCAGCCGTTGTTGGAGAGGCCTAATTTGACGAGCCCAGACCAGTCCAAGTACGACAGTTTATTTGCTTGTTTCTGTCGCAAGCCCGTGAGCCCGTCATTTCGTTCGACAACGTGTTGATATAAGGAGCACACGAGACGCCGCTGGGTGGTTACAATGGCTGTTCTCAAGTTCTGCAGGTAAGATGTAGGTCTCGTGGGCGAGAAAAGTGAGAGAACCGGTGTGTATAGGAGGGGGAGGTGGGGGATTTAGCTTGGCGGCGGGCTAGAATGCTTGAAGCGATGACAGGACAACGGGGTTGGACGATATTGATATGCAGGGGAGCGAATGTTGAGCGACAGCGAGCGAGCAGAAGCTACGCCAGAAGAAGTTGGTGGCGGGAGGACATGTGAGGGACACGGCTAGCAGACGAGCTGAAGCCTGGGTGGGGGTCAGGCAGCGAGGGTAGAGGTTGCATCGGTCCAAGCGAGCCCGGAAGAGGCAGAAAAAAGTTCTCGTGTCTGGAGTTATTTTCTTCTTCTTTCTCCAGTAGTTGTGCTTGAACGAGTCGGGTTCCGAGAACCTCATGTCGGTGGTGGTGGTGTTGGGGAGGCAGCGATGAGGTAGGCGTTCGAACTGGACCTTGGAGATGCGGAACGAGGGACTTCAGGATCAGGTTCTGAACATAGGATGTGATGGACACGAGATCGTCGTCTCTGGGCAGGTCCAACTAAGAAAGGCTCGGACGTGGATGAGGTGCCGCAAGAGAGGTTGTATGAGATTGGCGTAGGTGGTCGCACCGGGCTAGGGGAAGGTGAACGTGGTAGAGGCGGTAGGGACGTGGAATGAGGCGGCTCCGATAGAGTAACAGATAGCTAATATCACTAGTCAGCAACTGAGAGCGGATAACGCTGGGAAAAAAAAGAAACACCAATCACCTCTATTGACCACTCGGATCCCGCTGCTCTGCCTGGGCTTGACCCTCCACTTCCGACCCCACCAAGTTTCAGCTCCAGTTCTTCCTTGACAGAGACGGCGTTAGAAATAGGCGCGCCAGACGTTTTGAATTTGGCTGAGGGAGAGTTCCAAGCCATGGTAGTGGTCGCGAAACCTCTGCTGGCATGGTCGAAGGTCACTGTAGTCGATTGTTGGTTTGCATTCAAGTCATTCTGGAGTGTCAAGTCGCGTTGTAGATAAGCCACGGACAGGCACGAACAAAGCTCGTCGTGGTTTCGGTTGGGGTTACGGGCGCTAATTATATTACACGCCTTGTCCGCGACAACCACCTCGACTCTGACTCCACAAACTCAGAGCAGCCCACCACCTTTGCGCATCTGTAAAGAGGATACGTATCTGGGAGCATGCTCACTAAAACACTGCTGCAGAATCACAGTTAGGTGCCGTCCTGGGAACTTTACCAGGACACGGCTTTGGAATGCATATCAGACTGTGGGCCAGGTATGCCCGTGATTTACCCTTCCAGCGCGTTACTGACGAGTATTTACTTATCCATAGACCCAGAGAGTAACAAACGGACGAACCGCTATATTCGAATGCCACAAAGAATCATTGACCCCCATACAGCCAGTCATCTGAGGGAAAGAACGGCGGACAACTTGCCTGCTGCTGGGTCGATCTGGCTGTACGTTTGTCCTGCGCCATTTTCTCACCTTTCTTTCTCCTTCGTCCCTCTTGCTTGTCCTTCTTCACTTCCTTGCCATCGCCTGTTCTCCACTAGTTGACGTCCCTTCTCACTACAGGTCAATGTTGTCTTCTCCTCACATCCAAACCCATCCACACACTCTCTCAAAAGCATTAGCCGTTCTCATCCCGGCCTCTCTTCACCCTCCGGTTGTGCGGAGGCTCAAGCCTGTCACCCTGGCCTTATTATCCCAAAGAGAACCTGCGTCTGCGTCGCAGCATCCCGTTCAGACTACCTACAACTACAACTTCAACTCAAATCGTGTCTCTGTACCAAGATTTTGCGGCCTACTCTCAACTCTCCCTCTCTTTAATACTGATTTTATAGTTGCTCGTAGACACGCTCTCTTCTCTTTGCAGAGTTACTCATCGAGACCAAGCACGATTGAGATCCTGCCATGCTCCCGAAGTCGAATTTGCCAGCATGGCCCAGAAATGAAGGTCCGAAAAAAACGTATGAACACAACTGACCGGGTCAATGGGGAGGCTACGCTGGAGATGCTATCATTCTCATAGAACTGCCATTCCCATTGCTCGATTAGATGTCGATTCTTCACCGTCCGCGCAAAAGAAGACGAAGATTCTAGGTCGACTCTCAGGACAGTCCTTTCGGCCAGCTCCGCTGCGAAAAAGACAGCAGCTGGCGGCAGCGGGAGTAGCAAAGTTCGGGGTCTAGCTAAACGAAGCTCCGCAATCGTCGCAATGACTACTCAAGCCGTTGTCGAATGGGATTGTCCCGGCGCCCTGTTATTGTGGTGAAGAGCAAACCTTCTGGTGTCGGACGTCATGTCTATATCTAATTAGACTATTTGTTACATCTCAAATCTTTGTCGTCTCTCTATGTAGGGGAATGCTAAATTGTCGTACAAGCAAGCTATTTCCTTCAGTGCAAAATCTGAAGGAGTCCGAATCGTTGCGCGATATGGGTCTTTGTGGGCGCGAAATAGCGCTAGTCATGTGCATACTCCAAGCGAGGGGTCTGAGAAGAGCAAAGTCCGATATTGAGAATATGGCACCAGAACACGAGGAATAGGATCCCATGAACGTACAGATACAGGGCTGAATACAAAGGCAGCCCTAACTCGACGAGTCCAACCGGTGAGGATGAAAGGAGAGCATGGATTCCAGGTCTGATGTAGCAGCACTATCCGACGGTCGAGAGTGATAAAGTAGGATAAACATGATGAGGCAAAGGGCTGTAAACGTTTGCCAACGCTTGATACAGGGAATAGAGACACCATATCGACTTGCTGAACCTGATCCTTGAAGTAGTCCCGGCCAATTCTCTCCCCTGCAATCGGCGAGCCCCCACTCTAGCTCAGATCTCGGGGTATCGACCCCTTGCAAGGACAACAACAGAGGCACCTTGTAGATTCGTAGCTGGAAGACGTAGGCATCGGGATCGAGTTGGCGACGCTCCGTTGCAGAAGCATGAGAACCGATTGCGAGGGATCGGTGTCGTCTCTTCTCTATCCCACCATTGTGCATAACGAGGGATGAAACGAAGCTGAACTCTCAAGTCGGCGGCAATAGATGTACTGGAGGGCGCAGTGACGATGGGTAGGTGTTTGAGCTGGACCATGGAGATGCAAGTCGAGGGGCTTCAGGATGTGAATGTTGGATGTAATGAGCGCGAGACCGCCGTCTCTGAGTGGGTCAAGACGAGAGTCCGGACGTAAGAGAAGCGCCACACGACTTTGGCTAAGGTCGTAGCAAGGATTCGAGGCATCCAACGAATGTAGAGGTGATCGCAACGGACTGGGGGATGGCAAACGTAGGGGTGGTAGGAACATAAAAACGAGATGGCTCTGGCGGAATGGTACGTGACTAGACTCGCAAGTCAGCTATTGAGAGCAGATAATGCTGAAGCGTGAGAAGACGCACCAATCTCACGAGGCTTTCTTGATCAGTTGGATCCCAATCTGCTTTGCCTGAGCTTCTACTTCCAACTTCGCATTCAAGACTTTGGCTGATTCAGGTTCAGGCTCTTGAATCGAATCAAGAAGTTGTCCTCGTGTCCGGTAGAGGTGACAACCACTTGCTAGAAGGTAGTATGTTGCAGGAGACCTGCAGCAGGTGAAAGATCAGTCGCAAGGTTGCAAAGGCTGACGATTTGACTTGCCAGTTGTTCAATCGGTCATACGGATGAACATCTCAGCCGCATCTGCGTAGTGACGACGTGAGAATACAACTCGAAGACAAGCATCGTGTCAGCTTGTCTAAACGCCGTGTTAAGTGTCCCTGTTCGCCTCTAGACTGTAGACCAAGACTTTGACTGCTCCCTACGGGTCGTCCGGCGTCTGCTTGATTTTGGCCTCGTTCAGTAGCCGCAGGAAACCGTTCTAATATCTCTCCTTTTTAGACTCAACAAGGATGGACGAATATGGTTTCGTCGGCCTAATACTCAGAGAGCGGAAGGACGATTCCGTGGTAGGTCATGAGCACGAGACTGGCGTAGGAGTGTGTGAGACGCGACGTTAAGACTTTTCGTACTGTGAACTGACCTAGCGAACACTGAGTGGATATCCTCCCCTGCTGCGCTGACTAGAGGGCTAAGGCTCGATCATGCTTGAATCCGAAGTAGCCGACCAGGCTCTGAGCTTTCTCTGAAAAAACGGAGAATATGTGGTTAAACATGCCATGTCCTAAGGAATTCAGGGTCAATAAGATGCGCCCACTGAACAAATTACATCGAGCACCCACCAAATGCAGTTGGACAGCGATTGCATCTTCGATAGTTCGTTAACGCGTGCCTTCGAGTTGTCATCCTGAGGGCTGGGAGAGCGAGAGAACCGGTGTGGGAGGGTTACATGCATAGTTTGATGGGTAGTTGGACAACGTGAAACGATGGAAGGAAAACAGGGTTCAAGGGTAGTAAAGTGTCGTTGGTACACTGGGGAGCGATAATTGGGCGGCAGCGGATGTAATCATGATGACCGACATTGGCACAGAGGTCAAGAATGCGGCTGGCGAGCGCGAGTCAAGGCTGAATATTGAATGTCCAAGAGAGGTAGAGTTCGAGTGACGAGGGTAGAGGTTCAAGTTGCCTCGGTTCCAAGTGAGTCCGGGAGAGGAGGTATGGTCGAGAGAACGACGGTATCAAAATGGGCAAGGCTGGTCAAATTTCCGTTTTCAAGACACTGTCTGTTGATTGGGTCTCTTGCTACTACCCAAAGACGGTCGACAATCATACTCGTTTGCCGCTTGCCCTTCTTGCTGACAGTGGCTAAAACAGGCACGTCGGATGCTTTGAAGTCGGCTGAGGGGAGTTCAACGGTGTTCATGGTGGTGGACGGTCTCAGACTTGCAAAACGTTTATTGGTGGATAAACGAGTGAGGGAGGAGGATAATAAGCTTGATGAGACTGGCGTATCTTTGGTTGTAATGTTGGCTGTTCTAGTCTGGTGAAGTCGGCGAATGACGAGTAGTCAAGACACTTGGTGGTGTTGTCGAAGGCCATTGCCGGGAAGCACCTGAGCTCAATCTAGAGCTGTCGTCGGGTTTGTAAGCCTAGGCGTTGCCCGAGTTGATATGTCATTCCTGGTTGTGGATGTGTGGGCCTCAGGTTAAGCTGGCGAAGGGAGCGGGATGTTTTGCGGGCTATTAGGTTCCTCGAAATCCGCCTTTACATCCATGACACGATCCTCTTCATCTCGACTTCCACACCCTCAGCCTCCGAGCCAAATGTCCAAATCCACCTCGTAGAGCCAGTTAAGCATGGTATCCTCAAAGCTTCCATAATATAGACTTCGGACACGTATACGAGATCCTTTTGGAGTGGAGGAGGTCCCAGGGAGAGGCTTCATCGTGATGACTGCTCGTGAATGTGAGGATGAAGTATCGATTGGGAGGAGCCGTGTTGTGGTTGATTCTTGGTTGGCAGGAAAGTTGTTTTGGAGTAGTCGGTGTTGGTCGTGGTTTCGGTCGGGGTTACGGGCGCCAACCATCTTGACGCGCCTTGTCCGCGACAACCACCCCGACTCCAACTCCAAACCCACTTGCGGTCACCTGTCCCAAAAGTATTAGCCATTCTCCTCCCAGCTTCTCTGAAGGATGCTCTCGTCTCGCTACCCTTCGGAAATCCCAAACAAGACCCACCGTCAGCATTTCAGCGTCATCCCGTTCGGACGGACTGCAACTGTAACTTGTTGCCTTTCCCAGCTGCACCTTCTATCGTCCAAAAAACAAACGGTACAATCGCATCTCCGTGCCGCAGCTCAGTGCTCTGGATTCGACTCCCGGCCATTGTGTAATCAACCTGCGCCTCGATACAGAGGAGTACAGACAGTGGGGCTGAAAGACTGTACAGTGGGAATCGCAACGAC
>JANHQD010002791.1:0-12084 GCA_024721195.1 Marasmius sp. AFHP31
GGGTGAAGGCACGTCCCAAGAGCAAGGATGAAGAGAGAAACCCATGCATGTAGAGGGTGAACAAAGCATAGATTGATAGGTAGGGCTAAACATGCGTGAATTAATGGCAGGAAAGTGGGGTTGGTACGATAGTCTTGATATACCGGGGAGAAAGGATGGGCGACAGCGGACATCAGTCATGCGCGGAGTTGGAGGATACAACTGTTCGGCGCAAGAGCCAAGGCTAAGCACTATATGTTGGGGGTGTGGCAGGGCCCAAGCAACGAGTGAGATTGCATTCCAAACGGGTACGGGGGATGTCTTCCAATGTTGGATTTCCCTGTATCGTCCATCACTGCGGGTATTTCAGAAATTCTAGGTATTAATCATTAGCAAAAGTAGTCTCGACGACAAAAGAGAACGAGTGGCAGATGTATTGTTGGAAAGCGAACAGACACAAGACACAAACATAAGAGGGACATAACGAAGCAACGTACCTTTTGGGTTTTCCCGAAACCAGAACCCTAGGATATCAGACACTTCTCCAAACAATCACTGCCAACCCCAACGCGAGGATATCCGATATGCCATACACGCGTAGTTGATTGAGGCTGAGGCTCGGAAGGATGGATGCCACTGTATAAAACATGAGATTTAGACACGAGATAAGGGAATGAATCACATACCTCAGTTGGTCTTGAGCCTTCTCTTGCCCTGAGGTATCCTTTGTCGCCCTCGCTCACCAAGAATAGCCAGTGACCACTTTCCCCTCGACGACACGAGTTGCTGCACGCTAGAGAAGAAAAGCTTGGGTTTGAATGTTGGGACATCGGCCGTTGTTGGAGAGGTCCGCTTTGACGAGCCCAGATGAGTTCGGATGGGTATGACGACCTATTTTCTTGTTTTCTGTTGCAAGCCCAGCGAGCCCGTCATTTTGCTCGGCAACACATTGTTATCAGGAGCGCGCGAAGCGACACCAGGTGCACACAACGGCTGTTCTCAGGTTCTAGAGGTAGGATGTAGGTTCCGTGGGCGAGAAAAGTGAGAGGATCGGTGCGTATAGAAAGGAGAGGAGGTGTAGTTTAGCGGGTGGGTTGGAGATACGTGAATTGATGGCAAAACAACGGGGTTGTACAATGTTGAAGTCATGCCGGAGAGCGAGGGTTGGGTGACGGCGGAAGAGCAAAAGTAATGACAGAGGAAGTCGTTGGCGTGAGGACATGGGGAGGATATGGCTTGCGGGGTGGGAGGTGAGGCCAAATCTTCAATGGGTGGGGCTCGAGCGGCGAGGGTGGAGGCTGCGTGAATCCAGAAGAGGTAGGTGCAGCCAAGGGTATGGCGCTCAAGAAGTTTTTGCAACGGTGGGGCCTAGCGAGGTCGATTATATTCGAGCCGGGTGTTAACATGAGAGACGCTCGGTCTCTACGATGGAAACGAGGGTCGAGTCGAAAATGCGAGAAAATGGAGGTGTCTTCACGCCTATTTCTCCCCAAAATCGGCTGGAGTTTGGGGCTCTGGCGACGAGATCTGGATGCAGTTGGCTTTACAGAATTGGCTGGGACAAACGACCAGAAACCATTGGATTCCATTCTTCCAGCCCACTTTCCATCTCTCCTCTGCACTCTCCTTCTGTTCCCGAGTCAACGGGATATCTAACTCTCATCCTGAGTAATTAAGCATGTTCGAACAAGAGGGCTGAGGGTCTTCTGATACTACAAAAATTCAGCCTGAGGAACAGCCGTGGAGGTCAAGATCAAGAAAGAGAAGCGTACCTGTCATCTTCAAGGTCTCCCCGCCAAGGAGTTAAGACTTTGAGCTCTCAATCTAGGGAGATGTTGTGGAGGAGTTGAAAATGGCCAACCACAGGCCGCAAGGCCGAATTTCACGAGCGTAAAAGTAAATCGGGAAATTCTATGTCAATATATAGCTTTTACGGCCTCGGAGAAAGGACCGTTTTACGCCGGAGAATTTCTTCGCTGAGTTGGTACTTTCCCAAACGGGAAATCAAGAATTTCCCAGCGGTAAAAGTGACCGGGAAATTCCCACATTCACGAAGGGAAATATGCTACTTTTACGAGTCAAAAAACTGATTACCCGAAGAGCGGGCGATGAGAGGCAAGATCCCATACCCCACTCATACTGGCCCATATGAGACACCAAGACACCCCCCGAGCCCTCCATTGGACCCCCGCCTCTCATCGCCCGCTCTTCGGGTAATCAGTTTTTTGACTCGTAAAAGTAGCATATTTCCCTTCGTGAATGTGGGAATTTCCCGGTCACTTTTACCGCTGGGAAATTCTTGATTTCCCGTTTGGGAAAGTACCAACTCAGCGAAGAAATTCTCCGGCGTAAAACGGTCCTTTCTCCGAGGCCGTAAAAGCTATATATTGACATAGAATTTCCCGATTTACTTTTACGCTCGTGAAATTCGGCCTTGCGGCCTGTGAACGCGTCGTCGTTGGGTGCAAACCAGGCATCTTATCTAAGGATAAGATACAGCTCTAGATAGGCGCACAAGTTTCAGAACTGGTAACGCCGGTCGTTCGACTTGAACTCGACCTTGTCTCTTTGTTCCACCCTCGTCTCTAATCAACGCTCATGAATGCCCTCGCTTCCCCCAATATATAAAGCTCTCTTTCCGCGAAGCTACTGGTCATGTTCAATCAGTCGCCAGCATCTCGCCTGAATGAGGCTCTGAACAAATGCGTCACTGATCAGGCGCCAAAGCATAGGTTCAGCTGGAGAAGGCTCACCGAGCCATCCTAGATCGGGGAGTAGATGGCGAGATGAGTGAAGACAGGTGCGCAACTACATTACAAAGTGTTGTCAATCGTCGGACTGAAACCAGAGCTCCGTTTGGCTTCATACTCAGGTTCTGCTTTGAAGAACTGCTCCGGCGCTGAAGACAAAACACACAGTCTCGCGCAACGTTCGAAGATTTGCCGCCGAAATCACTGTCGTACTTCTCTTGCAAAAGGGGCCCTTCGCGAACAGTCTACAAAATACTTAGAACTATGTTCTAGCTTTCAGATCAGCTTTACGCTGGGAACATACCACCCTCGAATTTGATTTCGTGCTCGCAACATCCCATATACATAAACTACAAACAATACACCCACAGCATAGCTACCATTGGCGCAGAGGTGAAGCATATGGCTCGCGAACGCGGGCCTCAAGAGTTAAGACTTAACTGAACATTGGAGGACAGCCCAAGCAACGAGGGCTAATCAAGCCCGAGATAGATGACCTGGGCCGTTTTCAACGTTTGGAGAGGAAGACAGACGAGATGCAGGCGTCGTAGGGCTGTGATGGTTCTACCGAGGGTCTCGAGTACCGGTGTAGTAGGTAGACGAGGCTTTCCCGAGACATGTCGGATAAAATGATACGAACAACGTCGGGGTCCATGTACCTCCAAGCTAGCTTCAATTCACCCGTGCTCACTCAGGCTCAGTACCCCGCCGCAACCGCTTAAGCAAGTGAGAACCCTAGGGTAATTAACACAACCCCTTTCGCCTCCTCCCCCTCACCCTCACGAGCCCACGTTTCTCTGACCCCTGAACGTCCAATGCACTTCGTTCAATGTCGTTCAAACCGTGGTATGATCCTCTTATGTCGCTTTGGGGTGTGGGATACTCGTTTTCTTGGATCGGTCCAGCGAGCCCGAGCAATTGACGCCTGCGAGACCGGATAAGCGTCAGTGTTCCGTGATTTGTTGCTGCGGGCTGAGCGGAACCAGTGTAGATGACGGGGATGATTTGGGGAATGTAGATGTCGCTTGGTGGGTACTGTGCAGGGGAGATGAGGATCCAGGAGGGTTTGCGTATCCGGTTCCGTCAGTGTGTGGACGATTTGGGCACTTTGTGAGACCGAATAGGGAACCCAAACACGATTGTTGACTAGGGGCAAGATGGAATACGGGGTCCAATCGACATTAACCCCATCATCGAACGCGGAGCAGATGAGAGTTGGGCAGGTGAACGTTTACACTGTTGACGGTGACGAGCGCGTCTTTCTTATCTCTGAGTTCCAAGAAATAGCTAACGACCCGGCAAGTATCCAGGCATTCCGCCGGCCAGGGTACCGGCAACCCTAATGATGCCTGAGGATATTCCAAGGTTACTACCAATCGAACGCGAATGTGTTTCGCGACCATGAGGTGGAGGAGAAGGCAGAGATCAAGCTCCCACCCGCAATCTCAGACATCGTTGATTCTGTAGTCGAGGTGAATGCTGGACGCACGAAATCGAATCGCTGAGCCCCTCCTCTCCAGCTGAAGCCGAATACCCGCCACTCCGACCCGAGATTTAGGATACTGGCCATTCACGACGACAACAGTGAAGGAACCTTGAAAATTCGTACTTGGAAGACGTAGGCATTGGGGTCGATAACGGTGCATCGTGGAAGCATGGTAGCCGGACGACGAGGGATTGTTTTTGTCCCTTCTCCACCCGGTAGTCCTGTTTACCAAAAAGCGAATCGATTCTGAGTAACGTCGAGTCGATGGTGGTGATGGTGTCGGTATAGGCATTCAAGCCAAGCACCGGAAATGTACAACAAGGGACTTGAGATTCGTACATGTCGGTGTAACGTGCTCCAGATCGTCATCTCTAGGTGGGTACAGCCGCGATAGAGCCCGGACGTGAGAGAGAGGTGCCGCAAGAGAGTGTAGGTGGGATTGTAGTGAAGGACGTAACGAATGTAGAGGTGATCGTGATGGACTTGGGGAAGGTGGATGTGAGGGTAGCGGTAGAGGTTCATGATGAGATAGATCTGGCAGAATGCCAGATAGCTGCAGTCACAAGTTAGCATGAGAGCAAATAGCGCTAAAAAGCAGAAAAACGTACCAATCTAGACCACTCGATCGCACTACCTCCAACTTCACCATCGAGACTTGACAGAGATAGTTGACAGTCGCACTTGCACACCGCTCGTCCTTCTCGTTGACAGTAGTTAAAACAGG
Organism: Marasmius sp. AFHP31; assembly: GCA_024721195.1. Taxonomy (NCBI): domain Eukaryota; kingdom Fungi; phylum Basidiomycota; class Agaricomycetes; order Agaricales; family Marasmiaceae; genus Marasmius; species Marasmius sp. AFHP31. Next base: position 4,940 of record JANHQD010002791.1, read on the forward strand.
CGTGTCGGACGCTTTTGAAGTCGGCTGAGGGGGAGTCCAGCGATGTTCATGGTGGTTTCCGGTCTCAGACTTGCGAAACCGTTGCTGGCCTAAAAACGAGCGGGGGAGGAAGACGAGGGGAAGGGAGCTAGACGAGATTGGCTTATTTTTGTTGTGATGTTGGCTGTTGTAGCCTGGCGAAGAAGCCGGCGAAGGACGAGGAGTCAAGACACTTTCTCGGGAGAGAGGTGGTAAGTCTCGTCGACAACCATCGCCGGGAAGCACCTCAGCTCAATCTGGAGCTGTCGTCGGGCTTATAAGTCTACGCGTCGCCCGAGTTGATACGCCATTCCTGGCTGTGTCGGTCGAGCATCGAGAAAAACGTGAGTGTGTGCATCTCAAATGAGCTGGTGAAGGGAGCAAGATGTTTTGCGGCCTATCCGGTTCCTCTATGTCCGCATCCACATCCATGCCACGAGACCGTTCATCTCTTCCCCACCTCAACCTCCGAGCCAAATGTCCAAATCCCACCTCATAGAGCCAGTTTAGCGTAGCATCCTCGGAGCTTCCAAGATGTAGTTTTTGGACGCGTATACAGGATCCTCTTGAAGTGGAGGAGATCCCAGGGATAGCCCTGGTCGTGATGTAGCACTGAGATCACAAGGTGGTAAGCGGGAGGAAAGTATGGACGAAGTGACGATTGAGAGAGGCCGTGTTGTGACAATCCCTATGTTCGTTGTAATCAAGTCTTAGTTGATACGAGAGTAGTCGGTGTTTTTGTAGATAAGTCAAGAAGAGGCACGAACAGAGCTCATCGTGGTTTCGGTTGGGTTTATGGGCGCCAATTTCGAAACGTCTTCAAACCTCGTCCGCGACCCAAACCCTTTCGCGGTCACCTCTCCCGAAATTATTAGCCATTCTCCGATGCTGTCATCTCCTCCTATCTAGACCGCCCAAAACCATCAATTTCCTGCTCAACTTCCCTCGCCCTCAATCCATCGGGGGGCCCAAACTTGTCGCTCTCGTCTTCCTATCTTTTGAACCTATAAACCGAGGCTTAGCATCTGCGTCGCAGCGTCATTCCATCCAGACTACAACTACAGCTGCAACTCAACGCCTTTCACCGCCTGCACTTGGCTATCACGAATACCACACGTTAATTCACCCAACCACCCTTCAACATTCAACATACGGTATAAAATGGTACTACGACATCTCTGTACCTGTTCACAACTCTCGACCACTGCACAACCGACCTGCGCCTCGATGTCGGAGTAGAGGGTTAAGTTGTTTGGACGTTAATTGAGCTCGAAAAACTGGGTCTCTCTCTGCACAGATGTTCAAATTACCCAAGCCCTTCGAAATCATGACAATGATGCCCCTTCCAAAGCCGCTAACATACACAATTTCCTATCGAAATCTACTCGAAGAACGCCTGGCCCATCGACCTTGCACTGCTCATCAGTCGTTATTCAATTGGACGTTCAGATCTGGGGACGTCCTCTGCTTGTACATTAGCATGTCTCCACCCATAATTCTGAGGGATCAGCGTCGAAGTTGGCTCCGTCAGCTGAAGGCCGAGAGTGTTAGATGGAGACTATTGGTGGATAATAGAGGTACCGAGGATGGTCTACTCTAGGACTTCACGACTGTCAAAAACAGGAGGACAGGTATCTGGAATGGACAGAGCTGTTGACGGAACGTCGGTTGTCGAGCCTGGAACACACACGAAACCCGACCACTATGTTACCTGCTTCCTGTGAAGTACTCACTTCGATCATCGGTCAGCAAAGAAGAGCGTCGTACCCTTTGTAGTAGGAGTGACATATTTGGGCGGTTACTCTACGTGGCTCAAGCTTCAAGAGCGTCCCTGTCGGAAATAACGAACACCCCGACCATCTCGTCATCATCAAGTACATCTCCGCCCCTAGCCACTCAACGAGCACCACTTGTAGTCACCCGCGGTGCTACGTGTTCCGAGCCATATTTTCAATAAAAGCAAGGGAATCGAAGCCTGGTGGACGGAGACCTCAGCTACCGCCTCCGTCCTATCCTCCTATGGTTGCTACGAGTGCTTGACGTACCGCTACTTTCTCGTTTTCGTTATCATCGTTGGTTACAACCCCTGAGCATCACCTCCACCCCCCTCCCTTGCTCGTATCACGGATCTGTATGATGTATGTCCTCGTGGGTGCACGATAGCGGTTTCACGCAAATTTATACTGTGTGTTACGACTGCGACATTATATTTATGCTTCACAGCAATACGTAGCACCCATCTTCACGGGGACCTACATATGAAGGTATTCAAACAGCGAATAGATATTAGATAAGTATGCCAGGGAAATGGTACTTGGGGAGTGTAATGAAACCATACTAGCACGCGACGACAGAATAATCCAAATCATTTGCATGGGCAATGGTCTCCGAGAGCAAGTTGTCTGATGAACCGTACATTGATGATCAGGAGTCTGGACTTGTAACACATGCGGGGGTGAAGAGGAACGTACACCAGTTCTTTAGGAACCCAGGTTTGGCCCAGTGAGCTCCCGCATCTTTTGTTGGCGTGTCTTCGTGTTTGGTATCAAGATTCACGGATGCCTTGACAAATGAAGAGTTTAAAGGAGATGCGAGTGGAGAAGGGGAAGTTTCGGGCACGTCCGGGTCCAAGGATTCATACTCTTCAACTATTCTGGTATCGTGCGGATCAGCTGAGAGGAAAAAATCAGTGCGGTGTCCATGTCAGGAAAGGAAATGTTGCTCACCGAGTATCAATTCAGGATGTCTGTGCTCGCGCGCGTACCGCTTCCCATCCAGGCCGTAACTTCTCGAGCGAAGGTGCTCTCGTACAAGTGTGTAGTGCTCCTCCTGCCAGTAGTCACCAATCCATTCCGTGAGGCTCAATTTGCCAGGGATCCCAAATCTTTCCTGGTCCTCCTCGGCAATAGTATTCCTTCCCTGTGGGTCGTGGGACCAGTACATTGGTTTGTCGGGAAAAGGATATCGAATACAATGCATGTTGTTAACAAACTCAGTGGGGGGAGGGTGGACGAAAAGGTATGCAGGTGTTGAGTGGTTTGCGGGATTGTCGAGAAAGGTACCTTGTAGGCAGAACCCGACTTCATCTAGAAAAACTGAGGAAAAGAAACATCAGATGGAAGAAAACAAGAGTATGTGAAGGAACACTCGCCAATGTCCGTCGCATCATTACAGTCGTCACCAAAACAGAGGGACTGGCAAAGAAAGGCGCATCGAAGTTGACGAAGGTCCTTCTCTGGAATGTGCCAGCCGAAGTAGAGTTTCACTTGGACATTTCCGGTCTTTTGGAATGAGAGGTCAACCCGCCCTGGAACTAAAAAAAGTCAGCAGATGGAAGATGGAGTTGATAGGTAGACATACCAGAGCTGGAGCAAGTCACTGTGACATTGGGGTTACTGCTCAGACAAAACCATTCGGGAGAGGGAGTGGAAGGAAGGTGGGCCACGATTCCGGGTTTCCAGTGGTTGACAACGGTGCCCAATGTCAATAGGCCGTGTCGTGCATAGTCTGACAGGTCAATGTATCTCTTTCCCACCAATGCCATCAGGTACAAAACATCACCGAAGCTTTCCTCGACGTGGGCAATGATTTCGGTGGCGTTGAGTCGAGGAAGGGCATCTTGTCGAAGTGGTGGTAGGGGATGGGGGATTGGTTGGAGGCTTCTTTCGCTTGGTGGATTGAGGCAGAGAGAAGCGGGGTCGTACCTCCAAGTCAAATTTTTGACATTGAGCGACCAATCGCTCCAACGATCCGTAACCTATTTACTATTATTAGCCATCCGATACTAGAAATTAGCAGCTCACCGGAAACCTCAGAGTCTCGTCGGCACGCAAAGCCTGGATTGCATTCCCCTAAGGACACATCTCAGCTAGGTCAAGTCGAGAGCTCAAAGGGCAAACATACAAATGTATAATATAGGTAGTGAAATACAATCTGTTCTTTTTCCCGATGGTAACGATTAGAGAATTCATCCCCGTTCGCGAGTTCTGCTGCCTTTGAGCATCCATAACTCAAGTTTCCAAAAGGAAACCCACCGTCGTGCGCGATCAGCGTCATCGCGTTCTCGGACTCCGCCACCGCAAACACTTGTTTGAGTAGCGCCGATCTGCAACATGTTATTATACTGACCAACAGATAAACAGTACATCAACTCACCGCCCACACATCGCCGCCTCAAGAACATTATTCGCTATCTGAAGCCAATCGTCAGATCATTCTACTCAAACCGAACGCCAAACCTTCAAGACCTCCTTGAATCTCCCTCGATCCTTCTCATCGACTGGCTCAAGACTGGTTGCCGTAAATTTTCCCCGGTATCCATATATCTTGGCCGTTTGTTCCATTTTCTTGACCTTGATGGTGACCTGCGACTTTGTTGATGTTGATGCCCCCTCCGGCTTGACGTTGACGGATAGTATCTTGGACGAAAGAACACGCTGAAAGCTGATATCACCATCGATTACTCTCCTGACCGTCCTTCCGTGCTGCAGGCAACATTTTTAGACTCGTGAATAAGAATTACAAGACTTGATACTTACCAAGGTCACCCGATCCTCTCTTTCCGGGTTGTTATGGTTGTGAATTATTGTCGAGTTTCCTGTCACAGCCTGGAAGTTGGCATGGGCACCTATGGTCCAACCTTGGGCATTGGAGAAGTGAGTAGACATTGTCCGGGGACAGAGTAAAGGGATGTAAAGGGAGAGGACGAGGAAAAAGTACAAGGTGGTGGAGGAAGAAGGAAGGAGGCCGAACGCAGCCCGCACCTAACAGAGGCCCCCCTCATGCCTTACACGAGGCCTTGGGTTTTATCCCCTCCGTATCTCCCAGTGCTGTCGCCGACATACAACACTATCATTAAAACGGTCACCAGTCGTCCCGTGTGCATCTCACTGACCATTGTCGTCCTCACGACCCAATGCAAGACCATAACACGACTAGGTCGCGTCCTGAATGAATTCTGGTTCAGCCTGGTTCTGAGCATCGAGGTAACTTCATTGACGAGAACCCATTCTCAGCTGCACACAGTGCTCGTAAGAAAGAGGTAATATAAGGCGAACGGCTTCAAAATCGGGGTACGTAGGGATCCTATGATTCAATCGCCTCTTTTATATGCCCTAGGGGCTAAACGAGACAGCAAATTCAACACCAAAGAACTAATGACACATAAGAAGGTGGTCTTAGTCGGATGATTGAAGCAACTAAACTCGCGACGTACCTCAACACCCTTTCTCTACGGTTCCTGCGCAGCCAGCTTTCCCAAAGTTCACTCTCCCATCTAAGGCTCCTTCCCTATCTCTACGTCGCGTCCAAGCTTGTGGATATGCAGGGTCTATCGCAAAGCCGTGATGGATTTGTCCCGAGTTTCCTGCGAGTTCGAGCTTGAGAGAGAGGGGAGGTCATGGGTATAGCGACGTGTTATTCAGGTCTTGAAAGTTGGATTGAATCATAAGCTGAATGAAAGTCCGTTGTAGGGAGCCCTGTACCTCGAAAACCACAAAAAAACGCACCGAATATCGCCTCCGGCCTCTTCGATCTGAACATGGAATCCGACCCAACGCCAGATATGTTACTTCCGGATTGTCTTTCCTGTGTTGTGAGGACTTGGGAAAGCGCGCGAGTGAATGAACTGCGACGTGACATGGAGGTTGAACGTTGAAAAGACTATCGGCCTAAGGACTTGGAGCCGGATATGTCGGGAGTGATCGGCCCGTTCGCTCAGCGATCAGCGCTCAGAACTTAGCCGTAGTGTACCCGCGATTAGGTTCGAGTTATTAGCAATGCTAATTAGCAAGCCCTCCGAAACTCCCAAAATTTGGGTGCTGATTAGGTATCCAACTGCTAATTAGGTCTTACCAGTCTGGCGAGCTTCCAGATGGATTTAATGCAGGTTTTGACGCGCTAGCACAGATTTCTCTGACTGCAGATGACGTGGTTTGTGTGGATCGGAAGGTAAACATCTGAGTGTGTGCGCCTATTGAGCGCCTAAAATCTTGACGCATATCGCAGCCTATTCGTGCGTGCTGCGATCCTCAAACATGGGTGAGAATGACTAAAATTCCTTCTAGTGACAAGTTACGCGCTTGTATAATGTAGAAATAGCTGTAGGAGACGAAAAACTAGAGCACCGAAACAAAAAATAACTGATTTTCTTTTTTGCTAATATCTAGCTAATTAGCAATGCTAATATGCTAAGCTAAATAGGTCTCGAAGGCTCGTTGCTAATTAGCACTGCTAAGAACTCGTGGGACCTAATCGCGGGTACACTACTTAGCCGTCTGAGCCCGTATGGACCTGGATGCGGCGCGACACTTTGATTTCGAACGTCTTCTAGACATCCGTATCATTCTCGTGTTCCTCCCCACTCAGTAAACATTGTACTGCTACACGTCTGCTAATTGCTACGTGAGCAAAGTCAACTAGCGTACAAAGAATTCTGCTTTCGTCAGAAATACAATGGATCGACATGTAGTTTACTGGGCGTGGTCCATTTGACTCGGAGATGGGCGACGTCGAAGGCGGTGAGGTGAGCAATTACGATATGTCATGCTACTGGTTTCGATGCGTCCGGCGACAAGTCCTTGGAGGGAAACGGGACTTGTATCTCTTCGTATCGTCCAACCAGGGAATCCTTTCTGGGACTTGAGGAGGTGGAATGGCATCGATGGAGTCGTTCCACCTAAGGTGAGGATCCCCTACTCAAAAAGACCTCCTGTTCAGTCATATTCACAAGAAGGCAAGTGGGTAGTAAAACGTACCTGATGCGATAAACATACGTTCAGTCTCATCACAAGGCTCCGATTCGCAATTCTCCAAGGCCATGTAATCCTTCGCCGCCGCATACTGTCCATTCCTCCAGTGAGTTCCTATCCAAGCGTCCAGCTGCGGGTCTGGAAATCCGTACATATAATTAATGTCTTCAACCGGGAGCTGCGAACGTCCATCACAGTCAATTGACCAATAAAAAAGGGGTAGTGACGGTGGCCACTTCAAGCACGGCATGCCCTTCATCCACGTAGCCGTCAGAGGAGGGATGAAGAGATGAATAGTGTCGGAGCTAATCAACGTGAATTCATAATGAGATATCTTCCCGTGAAGCACAAACTGAAGCTCCTCGAAAAATACTTCAC
>JANHQD010002792.1:0-12505 GCA_024721195.1 Marasmius sp. AFHP31
GTACGTGAGAAACCCACCCATGAGGCCCTCCTCGGAAATGAGGTTGCCGCGTGCCTGTCACGGCCCTTTCCTTCCGACCACCTCATCAACGACCTCGACACGCTCGACGACGCGTTCTCTCGCCCATTCCTTTGTTGTCTACATTATATACCTCTTAATCTCTAATAATATTATCTTCTTCTCATATCCCTCACGACTCCGCGCGAAATGGCTCGACTCGAAAGGTCCGAAAAACCAACCAAACGCGCGACACTGGGCACCTCACCCGACAGTCCACAGAAAAAGCGCAAGAAGAAGAACCGTCAAGCTGTTGACCTTGGTATACAGGCAATGCGACTGGACTCCTTGAAGCGAAAACTCGAACAAATGAGCAATGCTGGAAAACCCACCTCTGAACCTCCATCCACCTCATCAACGGAACCCGCCTCAAATCCTCCTTCCTTCAGCACACCTCTCGACGACTCAGCCATGTCTGATATGACTATGGATCCCTTGCCGCCTCCGGATGACTACCTCCAGGATGACGACACCCTTCCTCCTCCCTCAGCATGCTCGCCGGTCAGGTTGTCTAGGAGGGATGAGGAGGAAGATAGAAATAGACGTTGGAACGATGTTCTGAGGACTCTGGTCGACCCCCTCTTGGGGTACTGGGACAGGACTGTTGGAAAGTATCCCGAAGAGGTCGCCCTTCCTGCAGATCGATGCTCGTCCGGCGCTTGCATTGTGGAAAGTGTGACAGTTCAAACCATCCACTTCAACCGTGCGCAGATACCTCTCTCCTCTTTCTGATGCAAAATGACTTATATCTACCGAACAGACCACCGCCAGACGACCTTTCGTCATTGTCGCTGTCGAACCCTCCCTCAGGTGCTTGTTACTCACGGTTTATTCCCCACCTCACCGTCGCAACCACGAATGGCTATCTCTCTCGACCTCTTGGACTTCTACAACACACTCTGCACGCAGTCGTCCGATGCCGTGACTGCGCTTGCCAGTGGACTGAGCATGCTGTACCGGAAGCGGGGCTTCCGTCTCCTTGGGCCCTCGGTGAGTTACATATACTTGTGTGATTTTACTCTGGCTAATGTCTTTTCTCAGGGGGAAGCTCTACAGGATCCCATTCGCCGAGCCTTGGGTAGTTCATTACAATGGTATGATACCCTGGTTAATGAGGTGAATCGCTACGTAACGCAGAAGATTGAAGGCGTTAAAAGGCTCCTCCCCATTCCCACTCTATCTTCTCCTTCGCCTTCCCCCCTCGCTACCTCGCCAGCGTATGCATTGCTACCTACACCTCCATCCCCTCCATCCTCAGCTACTCCTTCGGCTCCCGTTGCTCCCGAACCCATACCTACACCTCCTTCCTCAGCCACTCATTCGGCTCCCGTCCCTCCCGAACCGACGGCCACAACGTCAACCTCCACATTGGGTAGCTCCAGCGAGCCGCCTCCTGCGTCTACTGGTTCCAAATCGCCGCAGCCTCCGTCTGAAGGGAGCTGCGATCCCTACCTTCAGCGTCTGTGCCCCGCGTGCTTTGGTGGAAAGCGCTACGGCCAGTCGTTTCAGTGGTAAGTCGCCCATACCCTCATAATCATCCCTTTTATTGACTCGGCCTCAGGGGAGGGGATTTGCACGTAGCACTCGACGGTAACCTACACCACCGTCACCTGAAGTCGGGTGGGGATGGTGCATCTTTCCACCAGTCCACCCGGTTTCTGTCGAAGGAATTCGTTGATAAGGTTGGAGCTCGCGTTGCTGAGGCACGGGCACGTCCACCTCGGGAACGTTCAACGGGGTTGCCTGACGACATCGTGGACGCGGACCAGGACTCCTATAAGGCGGCCAGTGGCGACAACAAACGACAGTCGAACGAGGCCTTTGACGAGAACGGTGTCATGGCCCTCGTCTGCAGGCACGACATTCCACTGTTTCTCGTCTCCATCGACACGCCTGGAGAACAACAAAAATTTGCCATAGCGCTGTTTGAGGCATTCTTTAGCATGATTCCGGACACCGCAACAGTGGCAGCGCTATATGATATTGCCTGCGTTCTCGACCGCAGTCTCCGACTGGTGAGTCCTCAGGTTCCTTTTACTTATGCACTGTTACTAAACTTAACTCTCCATCAGTATGATCTGCTCCCCGAATCTATCACAGCTCGCTTGCAGCTTGCGACAGCGGTGATGCATGCATACGGCCACCAATGGGCCTGTCAACTCCTATACAACCCTCGCATGCGGGTCGGGCTTGGGATCACAGACGGCGAAGGCACAGAACGCCTTTGGTCTCGCCTCCGGAGGATGATTGGGCTCGAACGACGAGCTTCGGTAGGTCCTTGTGTATCCTGGACATATCTTTTACTGACAAGATTTGCAGCGCGCGAAACGGATCTGGATGTTGGATCGCCAATGCGACTCCATCGCGATGGATCTACGTGAGGGGCTCGGGGCGTGGATCAGGAAACGACTACACAAGAATGTTCAGAAAAAGGAGGCCGAGGCTGTGAGGGTACTGAAGAAGCTTGATACAGCTGTCGGGGTTCTTCGTCAGTATTGGGATGAGCAGAGGGATGCTCAGACTTCAGTCCGTGCTCGTACGTCTTTCTCTCTTTTTACTCTTCACCCCGGTGTTTCTTACGTTAACTCTACTTAGTCGCACCAGCTCGCCTCAAGAAGGAACTCACGAAAGTTTTACAACTACAAGCTCAGATCGATACCCTTGAGGAGGAGATAACCGAGGTGCGGGTTGCCATCAAGAAGATGCCGTTCGCACCGTCGGAGGCTACTTTTAGCCTATCCAACATGGAGAAGCTGCACGGCAAGCTGAAGTCTGAGGCTGAAGGGCTGTATGCCTCTCTCAACATCGACCACCAGTTTCCGGAGCTCAAGGACGTCCCACTCGAGTACCTCCATACGCTCCTCCTTGCTCGGGACCTCAAATTGACTATCCGGAAGAAGGCCATTGGGACTTTTTACGAGTGGGATAGGGTAGATGGAGCGGTTGGAGGGGTGAACGAGGCGTTAGGTATGTTTTAGACTTGGTTTCATTGCTCGCTTTTGCTGACTGGAGGGTGCTTAAAAGGGACACGGCTTCATCAAATTACTCGGAACTCCATTACTCGCCGTGCGGCCGCCTTCGAGAATCTCATACGCAAGTTCAACCAGCATATTACATACCTCGAAGAGCACCATCAATCCAGCTACCAGGTACCGGTACCCAGCAGACTTCCGACCCAACTGCAGTCGCTTCGCGACATGGAAACATCTCACCTTTGGGAGGATGTTTGGATCTCAAAGACGGACACACCACCGAAGTGGCTCATCGACGAGGATGTCCGTAAAGGGATACGATCCTTCCTCAATCTCGACCGCTGCGCAGAGGAAAGAGCCCGTCTCGACGCGGAGGCGGCAAACTTACTCTGGTGGTTCACCCGCGAGCTTCATGCCCTAGTGTTCATGGTTCGGAATCCTCAATGTAAGCCTCTTTTCTGCCTTCGTTTGATTGCGCAGACATTGACATCTCTCGATTAGTTGCAAGGTACCATACTCTCCTCAACATACGCTTGCAGGACCATTTGCAGCTTGCCAATAGTTGGTCGAGTCCGTTCGTGCCAGCAACCACGTTCAAGGACAGGATTACCCTCGTCGAGCAATGGGTTTCTCGGCCCTCGTTACCGTCTCCCTGCCATCCACGAATGTCCGCTCCGCTGACGACAATGCCCTCACAACTGGCGCCGAGTGCATCTTCCTTACAATCTGTATCCGCCCTACCATCATCACACTCCCCCTTGCCCACAGCTCATACGCGATTCACTTCACACGATGAACATATCGACAACCCTTCTAGGACTGAAGACGCCGACTTGGAGGATGAAGATGAGGACGACGAAATCGAGTTTACGGGAGAACGACTCGCCCTTACCGACGTAATGGTTGAGGGTGAGCTTGATGACGTTGAGGATACCATGCTGTTTGAGTGGGTGTCGCCGGTATGTACCACTTCAACCGTGCCATGCATTCACAGTACTCATGTTTCTCGTGTTTTTCTAGGCGTCGCTTCGCACCGATGCTGTCCTTTTACAGGGTATCAAAGGCCATCCTTTTCCTCCGTTCGACCGCACCGCACAGACCGCACGCTCGTTTCGAAACCTCGCAGGCGTGCAGTATGTCTTCAATCCACCCCAGTACAGACGGCTCGATGGTTCCACCCAATGGCTTGACGAGGAATGTGTTAACGGGTGCGGTGCTCTGCTCCAGCAGAGTTTTCGTGTCCCCGAAGTTGACTGCGCCATATTGTCGACATACGTGGTTCGGGAGGTCCTCAGAAACAGCGCCCGCACCGAAACCGCTTGGCGGATTGTGTGTCCCACGAAGTACTGGGCCAAGTCGGTTTGGCTTCTGCCGATTCATGATGATGAGGAGCACCACTGGGCACTCGCCGTGGTGAGAGTAGAGACGGAGCAGATGCAGCTATTCGATAGCTTTGGTTCGCGCGAGTTCCTTTCGCATTGGCTCCCGGTAAGTCTTTCTTACTGTGTTATGATAGTCACGTCCTCACTGAAGTGTATCTCTAATAGAAGATACAAGCGGCTGTCAGTCGTCTGGTAACGATGGCTAAGGACCACGGGTTTCTACCCGCGTTTGCCTCGCTATCGAGTCTTTCAACTTGGTCAGCGCGGCCACTTCAACTGCATCGGGTTCAGAACAATGGGTACGATTGCGGAGTTTGGGTACTTTGGGTGATGGCGGCAGTCATCCGTGGGTTTGATTATGCCGCCATCGAAGAGAGGGACATATGCCGATTTCGAAAGTACCTAGCTAACCTTGTTCGTAGCATACCTGTGTAGTATACCTGCAGTAAATACTGAATTACATGTTTGTTTTCTTGCCTCCAGCTCCCAAGTTTCTCGTGCACACACAAGTAGAATAGATTCTCTCTCGCAGCTAACTAAGTACATGATCACATCGCCCCATCCTTCCAGCGCATCCACCTGCTTGCTTCAAGATCTTGCTCGAAGATCTCCTTCCAGTCCGCATCATGGTAAGGGAAAACTTCTTGTTCGAGCCTCAACTTCATGCAATCATCTTCCCATCTTGCTTTGGCGTTCTTGTGAATGAAATTGACGATATCCTAGCTCATCAAATGGTTAGATACCGGTTCACAAGAAACAATACCTCGCGTACCTTGAACAAAAGCTTCATCTCAACACCATCAGGCAGGCGGTCCTGCCACACTTCTGAAAACCGCACCACACTCATCAATAACATCCTTTTCACCTCGAGACTGTTCCCCAGTTGACTGCAACCCCTCGAAGGCACTGACGTATCAATGCGGACTCCCAGCTGTCGACTGATTGCATGGAATTCAGCGGAAGTACCGGGAGTGGTTCGAAAGGGTGGGGTGGCCCGAGCAGTGAGGTATGCACGAGAGACGGCATTCACGAAATCCTTGAAGGCGAACTCGATCTGGAATGGCGGTGGGATGAGGGAAAAAACTCGGGGATGATTTTTCTTGTATTCCTTGAAATCATCGTACCGTTTTTGAGCTAGGTACGATTCGGCGGGAGGGTCGAGGTAGTAGAGAGGGTCGACAGGGGGAGGAGGAGCCGGAAATTCCATCGGATCAACCACAGTCGTGTCGGATATTTCTGACATATCCGAGACACTGCACATGGTCTCGGAGTCTGACATATCCGCGATGTCCTCTGCGTATATCAAGCCCTGTGAGTATCTGAGCGGCAGAGAGATGGTATAACACTCACCGTTTCCTGCCATATCTTCTCTTTAGTCTTTCTTCGTCTTGTGTAAGTAGTGGTAGCTGTAAAAAAAGAGTTTGAAGTCTAAATCGTCTGCTTCTGAGCCTGGCGGTACTTGCCGAGGCTCTCGGTCATCTCGGGTTTGTGGTTTGGATTTTTTCTACGTCGTTCATCCTCAAAATTGGGGGGTCCAATATTACAGGAGGCGTGTACCCACATGAATACACCTACTCAAAAAAAACCGTAATTTCTAAAATGGTCGGAACGCACACTTACCTAGATAGCCCTTTGGTCGTCATTTGCATTAGTCGCGGCTTGCCTCTTACCACCTCCACCATCATGCCCGCTCGTCAGCGCCACAAAACTCAAAAGGAACGAGAGCAGGCCACTAGGAACAAACATAAGAAGTATTATGAAAGGTATATCTCTTTGTTATCTTGTGCACTACTGCTCAGATTCGCTCACCATCGGATGCACAGTAACAAGGACCAGATTCGGAGCAAACGTCGGGAAAGATACGCAAAAGAGATGTGCGTACCATTCTCAAGTCTACGATACGGCGTCTTACTACGTCTAACTCACAGGACAATCGAACGAAAGGAGAGAAAGGCTGTCGCCGAAGAGGAGAAACGGGTATTTTGGGAGGTACAAGCTCAGAGAAAGTACGAGCGGTGCGTGAGCTTCTATTATGGTGTAATGCCCGAGCTAGGTTGCTCATTGAAGCTGCGAACCCTCACAGAAATACCCTCGCTGAGCTCCGAAGGTTGGAGAAGAATGTCAACCAGTACCTCTCGGACTCAGGGTCGACTTACCTTGAACGGATCTATCACGAATATCTGGCGTGGACGCAGTCGGCCGTTCACCACAGCCAATCCTCGCCACTCAAAATCCCTTACAACACCTTCAAATCAATGCTCGATGCGGTTGTGAAGATTGGGGACGGCGTTTTGAACGAACATGGAGCTGGGAAGGAATGGAAGGAGTGTCAGCGTTTCACAAGGCGTGTCAAATACTTACTTCAATGCGTCGACGACCTCGAGATGATCTGCTTGGAGCAGCAGAACAGGGCATCCAGCGCTCTCGAAGAGGCTTACTTGAAGGGAAAGCTGCAATTTCAGGATGGTACTATGGGACAATGGTTGGACCGCTCAGAGTGTCGGGTTTATATCTCGGACTTGGACAAGCCTATGTCATTTTAGTTCAAGGTAGTGTAGGTGTCTACTTATGTATCTTTTATCTACTTGTTCCTGTTCATTTCCTAGTGTATTGGCAGAGCGAGTACATAACATATCAGTTTCTGTGTTTTCGGACATCTACTCCCGCGACCGGCCCGAATCTTATGTTTGTCATGACAAACAACGCCAGCTCATTCCAAGTCGTCAACATTGTGTTCCCTTTCCATTCACCACCACCACCACCGCAACTATCCCCTAGCTCTCGAAAAAACTACGCAAACAACGGCATCTAACCATCTACTCCTCATCATCATGGCACAGCATTCTGGCTCAGGAGCTTCCGTTTGAGTTGCCTCGCTCTTAACACCTCTAGTCGTCAACATTCGAAACTGCCTCTGCCTCGTCTTTCGTTGCTCAGCACCCATAGCAATGCAAGTCCTGACCTTGGGATCTACCTCCATCCTCAACCACCGCCCCGAACTTCCTATGGCAGGCGTTGAACAACCTCCCGAATTAGTGGCGTTTCATCGTGCCTCACCTCACCTCGCAACGTTGCGAGCTAGCCTCGACCTCGAAATGCTTCTTCGAAACCAAATATTTGGCTGCTCAGAACCTCTGCGAGGGCCCACATTCGAGCTCCGCTACCTCTGCCGCGTTAAAAAGGGTCCTCACCAGGTATTTTTTTCACCTCATTTTCCTTCCCTTCTACTTACCTCCCACCTCTCAGTCGCGCTCTATACGCGTCAAACGTTACTACTACGCGTCAAACGTTCATAGCTACTCTGAAACATCCCTCACCCTGCTCATGACAGGACTTGTGAGTACCTCACGCGCTTCTTCAGTCTACAGTGAAAGCTAACATTCCATCCTCAGGTTCGTTCACCCTCTTACGGCTTTGAAGAGTACACCGAGGAGGAACTCAATTACGCAAACAAAATCGATCCGCCTCCAGCCTTCGACGATTCGATGCATACCTCGACACCCATCTCCTCGCCCTCAAAACGTCGTCTCAAGCCCACCGACGCTGCAACCCCCACCATGCGGCGACTTGCAAATGAGCGAGAGCAGGCAAATGAGCGAGAGCAGGCCTTGATAGAACGCTCCAGGTCACCACAGCCCACCTCCGGTGTAGCGCCTGCTAATAAAAGCAGCCTCCGAACCATAATTTTAAGTGATTTGTGCCCTATGGTAGTGGGTCCGGTGGTCAGCTCGGAGCTGTTTATCCACCAACGTCGACCTCGCCAGTTCTCTCTGCTCATCCACCAACATCGACCTCGCCGATCCCGCCTGGTCATGCACAGACCTCGACCTCGCCGATCCCCCCTGGTTATCCTCCAACGTCGACATCGGTTGGAAACACAGCACTTCCAGTTCAGTTCCCAGCTCAGAACATGGCGCAGGCCTATCCCGTAAATATGGGATACCCTCAGGCTGCTGCTTATCCACACCCTACTGCATATGGCTTTCAGTATCCTTACGGCGCGCATCCCAACTTCCCCATGCCACCACCAACCTCGGATCCTCTGCCACAACGTCGATCTCCATCGGTTCCTACCTCGTCGTCTCCACAAAATCCACCCCCATCGTTTTCTACATCGTCCCTGCGGCCTCCTTCGACCTCCACCTCATCCAGTCATCCCACCGTTTCCACACTTCCTCCGCCAGCTCCGATTCCTGTCTCTCACCTCACCGCCGACCTCGACCTAAAAAGCGACTCCATTAGCGCACCTCCGGCTCGTGAAACCAAGGCTATTGACATCGAGCAAGCCGCCTCTAGTCCCCATCTCGACAAATCCCAACAGGACTGTGACGACGACAGCATCTCCGAAGGCGGTAGCCTCTCCGGCGAAGACGAAAACCTTCCGGAAAATGCTTCATCGTCGTCCCCTTCAAAAGCCAATGGGCGCCCTTCAGCACAGAAGGTTCAGGCCGCCGACAACCTCTGTCAAAAGATCATCGCGTACATCACCAGGAAATGCGCCGAGGGTGACATGGAGAACACATTGGTCTACGACCGATTGTGTGGAAAGGTCCTCAGATCAAAGAGGAGCCTCCACGAGTGGAATGAGTATCAGTCTTATGCGATAGCTGATCAGCACAGGCGCAAGGAGATGGGCCGTTTGGATGATACCGAACACGCTTGGGATGGTATGTGATTGACTGTCCTTTGCATCGACTCGAACTGACTAGACATTGGCATAGGTGTGTCCACCCCGACTCCAGTGCAAATTCGTGAGGCATGGGGATTGTTCAAAAAGGAGCATGGGGACGAGACAAAGACGATGATGGAGATGTGGTCAATGGTGAAGGACATCGTTACCTGCCAGACGCAAGGAGAGCGCAAGCGCGACTTTGCGAATGTGCAGAACCAGTTGATCGACCTCGTAAGTTTTACCTTTTCACTGCAGACGTGTTCCTTATACCTTCTCAGATTAACTGGGTTTACAACCGCTACAATATCCACATCTGGGCGATACTGGCAGGAGGCCTTAGCCGGAGCGACCAGACGTTCAACCTCCTATGCAAGCTCAACATGAGCAAAGGGGTAGGTCTTTGCCCAGAAGCCTTCTCGAGCAAATGCGCTGACTTAAATGCACGATCCTAGTTCTCGAAGGTCCTCGGTGTCGAGCCACAAGTCGTCGGCCCCCTATACCAGTCCTTTCTCTAGTATGTCCTTCGCCTCAACCTACCGCCAGCGTATTCCATCTGACAATTTACGCAGCTATCAAAATGCACTCAAAGTCTCGAACCAGCAGTTTGCTGCTATGGGCGCACAGCGTGGGCTGAAGGTGACCGGACCTGGCTTAGACGAGGAGGCCCCGGTAACATCCTTGCCAACGACCTTCCTTGCACCTTCCTCATCGACAATTCCCTCCCCGAAGAAGGCCAACAAGCTTAAGGATGACGTTCGTGCAGTGGTCAAGGCTCGCACTGGTTGGTGTTTCATCATAGGCATCTACCCCATTTACTTACCTTCACTTGCATTAGATGAATGTCTCGCGGCGGTCGGACGCTCGTTCACACGGAAGACATTGCCCTGGTCTACCCTTGCGATTGAGTGCGTTGAGGTCGGCCTTCAAGTGATCAACTATCCCCTCGGCACTCTGTATCCTTGGGAAGAGGACCGCTCGAGCAAAGCTACCAAGAAGACCACCAACCGCGGGATCAAAAATCTCCCTCCGGGAGACCAAGCAAAGCTTGTCGATGCTTGCAGGGCAGACAACGAGTATCGGCTCTCTCTTGTCGTGGCAGAACCAATTCGTAAGTTCGTACTCCGTATCATCCAGCATCAGTCCTGATGTGAGCCGTATCCACAGTTCTTGAAACTGGCGAGCAGCCGGTATTCATCTCCGCCCCCGACAGCGCTGGGAATGTCACGAAAACCTTTGCTCAAAATATTCCTGGATGCCTCGAAGCCATCAAGATCAGTCGTAGCGCGCGCGAGAAGAAGGTCAAATTTGAGACGGTGGACGAGGATGTTCCGATGGATTCAACCTCCGGGACTCGTACTTTACATGCACGCGCAGTCAAGAACAAGCCGAAGGCACACTTCGGAGACGGCCTCGACGACGACCTCTCCGAGCTCACCGCCGATAGTGATGAGGGAACCCCTCGGCCCAAGAGAAAAGGTACCTTCCCCTCTACCTGACCCGCTGCATCAGTAACTCACTAACATGTCCCTGCTAGGTAACCTGAAAAAGGCTGTAAAGACCCCAGCGGTTGTCCCTGACAGTCCAAGCCCGGATCAAGCGAAAGGTATATATTTCTTCATCCTAACCCATCGACTCGGTCGCTAACGCTGTTTTTGTACTAGCCCCGGCCAATATCACTCGGAAGGCACCCTCGAAGACACCACCAGGACCAGCAACCTCAAGAAAGGCAATCAGCGCCGCGGAATTCAGTGAAGGAGGCTTCGAGGCAGTGGACCTCGGCAACCTCAAGCGAGGCTCCGAAGCCAAAGCTCAGGAGGGACCCTTGAGCAAGAAGCGCAAGCCACTGGACACTCGCGAGGCAGCAAAACCCTCCTCGACGTCGAGTTCTCGCGCCAAACCCGAGGGTTCAATCCCTTCGGGTCAACCTCCTCTCGTACCCCACCACTCCCCGTACCCACAGGCTGTCGGCGTTGACGCTCCATCAACATCTGCACCTCACGCTGCAGCGACCCCCCCCCCCCCACTCCAACCACCCTTCCAATGGCAAGTTCAGGCTCCGTCCCCGTCCAACGCACCCTATCCGATGCCATACCATCCTGCGATGTATGGAGCACCTCTAGCCCACCATGCGCCACTTTCCGCTCATCAGCAACCGACAACGATGCATCCTGCTCACCCGCAGCCTGGAGCATCGGCCCCTGTACCTGCGAACCCGCCGCCCGAGGTGATGGCGTGGTTCCACGCCTACATGGCACAGCACCACACCTTAGGCACGGCTGTCACAGGGTGAGGTAGGCCTTAGAGGGGGGGTTCCTTGTACGTGAGAAACCCACCCATGAGGCCCTCCTCGGAAATGAGGTTGCCGCGTGCCTGTCACGGCCCTTTCCTTCCGACCACCTCATCAACGACCTCGACACGCTCGACGACGCGTTCTCTCGCCCATTCCTTTGTTGTCTACATTATATACCTCTTAATCTCTAATAATATTATCTTCTTCTCATATCCCTCACGACTCCGCGCGAAATGGCTCGACTCGAAAGGTCCGAAAAACCAACCAAACGCGCGACACTGGGCACCTCACCCGACAGTCCACAGAAAAAGCGCAAGAAGAAGAACCGTCAAGCTGTTGACCTTGGTATACAGGCAATGCGACTGGACTCCTTGAAGCGAAAACTCGAACAAATGAGCAATGCTGGAAAACCCACCTCTGAACCTCCATCCACCTCATCAACGGAACCCGCCTCAAATCCTCCTTCCTTCAGCACACCTCTCGACGACTCAGCCATGTCTGATATGACTATGGATCCCTTGCCGCCTCCGGATGACTACCTCCAGGATGACGACACCCTTCCTCCTCCCTCAGCATGCTCGCCGGTCAGGTTGTCTAGGAGGGATGAGGAGGAAGATAGAAATAGACGTTGGAACGATGTTCTGAGGACTCTGGTCGACCCCCTCTTGGGGTACTGGGACAGGACTGTTGGAAAGTATCCCGAAGAGGTCGCCCTTCCTGCAGATCGATGCTCGTCCGGCGCTTGCATTGTGGAAAGTGTGACAGTTCAAACCATCCACTTCAACCGTGCGCAGATACCTCTCTCCTCTTTCTGATGCAAAATGACTTATATCTACCGAACAGACCACCGCCAGACGACCTTTCGTCATTGTCGCTGTCGAACCCTCCCTCAGGTGCTTGTTACTCACGGTTTATTCCCCACCTCACCGTCGCAACCACGAATGGCTATCTCTCTCGACCTCTTGGACTTCTACAACACACTCTGCACGCAGTCGTCCGATGCCGTGACTGCGCTTGCCAGTGGACTGAGCATGCTGTACCGGAAGCGGGGCTTCCGTCTCCTTGGGCCCTCGGTGAGTTACATATACTTGTGTGATTTTACTCTGGCTAATGTCTTTTCTCAGGGGGAAGC